>CAEFZX010024089.1:0-120703 GCA_903066825.1 Alfaro cultratus | reverse complement strand
GTTTATGTCACAAATGTAGCTGTCCTAAAAATCTCTTAAACGTGACTGGTTTACAAACAAACAAACAAACAAACAAACAAACAAACAAACAAACAAACAAACAAAAAGTTCTGAAATCCCAGCCTGCTGTTCTGTCCACACCGCTTTGCAAAATGTTCGCATTTCTTGTAGGGATGTTTGCTGTGGCTCGACAATAACAAAACATTACTTTGGACATCTTTGGCTCCACAAAACAATCAAAACCCTTCTGTGTCTTGCAGGTTCCCTGACAGCTTGGGATGGATGTAAATGTCTTCTAGAGGGTGTGTCAGAGCCCTACAGAGGAAACATTTTATGATATTTTCACCTCTGTTCATAAAGAGGTCTATAAGAAGCCATAAATCCGCGGAAGCAGCTGGTTTCGGTTTTCGTTTTATTTCAAGAAACCAAATCTGTGTGTACACGTTTCTGCATTAGTGTCGACCCAGTTTCCGGAACAGCACGGAGGATATGAAAACAAATATTAAAAGTGTAGAAAAGAGTGATGCATTTGCTTATGAGATGTTATTTCAGAGATCATAAAGCAGTAAAAAAAAAAAAAAAAAAAGAAGCCAGTGTTTTAGATTGCAGGTTTTGTAAAATGTCTCGTTTGACATTCCCCCTCCACTTCCCATGTCATTCTCACCCTATCTATCATGGTCAGAGTTTGTAGAACGTAAAAGAAACTTCTCATACTGGACTACAATGTGGCCGTGGTGATGTCGTGGGACCACATTTCTTCCCACTCAACAGCTCTCCTGACAGCTATGGACCCGTGGCGGACGGGCAGCGGTCAAGGAGCGCAGACCAGTTGTCACCGAAGTGACAGGCGACAGCTGAGTGCATGCATCTGGAGAGGGGGCAGAGTCCACAAGCCCGACGGCTCAGAGATGAGGTTTTTTTTTTCACCGTCAGGGTATGAAGTTACTCTCACGGCACGCGCACGGAAAAGTGATACGTGTCTCTTTGGAAACGTGCTGCGTAAAAGCGCACGGCGAGTGACTGAGAAACCAGTATGCGGCGTTTTTTAGCATATGCAAAAAAAACAAAAAACAAAAAAAAAACAGGAGAGAGAGTATGGTTTGCATAGAATGATATGATGATGTAAAGTGTTTATTTTACCATGTTAATAAAGAGAACTAAACGCTTTTCATCTGTTTGCCATTTAAATATGACCGTTTATTTACGCAGACTGCAGATATTTGATCAAACTGGTCCACTCACCAAGAAAAGAGTTCAGTCGCAGCAAACCGAGTATCCAGAACCAATACTCCTGGTGAAGCGAAAGAAGATTGCAGAGGGTGTCATCTGGATTAGATGCAAAGTCCAGAAAGAAAATGTAAGCGGGTCGGGGAGGCGGAAGGAACCACAGCTCCGCTGGGATCGAACAAAGAGCCTGTGCAAAGCGATACGCTTGAAACCCAGGAACTGGCTGCTCTAGAAAGGGGCGATGCGACTTTACGCACCGTCACCGCATCGCAGTCGCTTCAGCGGGTCACGGTGAAATCTGCGCCGCTCCTCCACGGTCACAGTGGAATGACATTAGTGTTCCTCCCTGCCTATTGGCTTAAACTAGAAGCCCCCACCGCTCATGGAGAGATGGACCAGTCTCAGCAGCACAGTGGACAAACACTCCCGAGAGTTTTAACTCTTGATGCTGCTGCTGCTGCAGAGAGGTAGGGCTGGGGGAGGGGGGTGTTTGTAAGAATCTAAAAATGTCTTAGTCACTGTTGCTGGTTCTGCATCATACACTTATTTCCCATTTGGGACACCGGTTTAATTTGTTCAGTCAATTAAGAGTCTAACAGCACTGAAACTGATAAAAAAAACAAAAAACCCCCAAAAACAATAGGTTGCCTACCAAACATGTAAAAGAGAAACTGCAACAAACCATCTTTCAAATGGTTCAGGAAGTGCTATTATGAATTCTAAATATGATGTAAAATAATTACTAAAGCATGATATTGCCCAAAGGACAAAGCACAGAATTGGACTTGTGTGACCTGCCATTGAATTTGTTTCAGTATCAGGACCGATACAGATGTCAATATCGGATCAGTGCATCTCAAATTACAATCACAAACTTCAATGTGCAAAAGAAAAGAAAAAAAAAAGAAAAGAAAAATGTCGCCCTGAACAGTGTTTCCATCTAGCTTGAGTTAATCATTTGTAAAACAAGTTTATAATTTTACAGTTAGTGTTTTGGGGTATTTCTCTAGCAGCCTTACATGCCATGTCTTTGCAAAGCAGCTTAAGCTCACTGAGATGGGTTAAAGAGAATATGTCAATGTATGTTCTCCCTAGGCATTCTTAAGTGAATGTAGGTTTGGACTTTGACCAGGACCTTCTAACATATGGTACAGTTGTTCTTTGCAGAAAAGATTAAGCTCAGTCTGATTAGATTGAAACCATACACCGTTGTTTTGGTTGCCCTGTCTGTATGTTTAAGGCTCTCATCCAGATGGATTGATAATCTCCACCCCAGCATTAATTCTTGCACAGCCTATTACTGGGTCACATTCTTAATAATAAACAACGTAGAAAAACAAACAAAAAAAAACAAAAACATGTTTAACGTCCACTTCGCAACCACTTCAAAAGATTCAAACAGTCTGGATTTGTTTTGCAAACCGTGATAGGGCTCAATTTATTATTTTTTAATTTTTTACTTAATGCACATCTTTAACAGAATGTAGAAATGTGATCTTTTAAAATATTGTGTCTTTGACACCTTTTCAACATTTTGACATTTTCTATGTTATCCTATACTGACTGTGTAACATAACTCCTTTTCGATGCGTAGGATGAAAGGTAAGTCTAGATGTATTGAAGTGAAAAGAAGCTATATGTCTATTGAGTTACACAAATTGCAAGGGGGTGATCAAAGATTTGAAAAGAACAACAGCCAACCATTAATCAATAATGCATGACCACAATAAACACAGAGACTTAAGCTGCTCAGGCTCGTGTAACAAAGAAAGAAAAAGAGAGCAGTTTTCTGAACATTCTTGCGCCTACATCCTTTACCAACAAAGACATGTTTTTCTGCTACAAACCATAAAAGAGAGAGCCAGCCATCTGCAACCCAGATAAAGGATCTCCGTAACATTAGGAGTGACCACAAAAAATTGAGCCAATTCTGGATCACTCGTCCATTTTTGAAATTAGGATCTTAAATTGCTTGTGAAATCCGGGCCCTCTTGTGACACTTGAGACAGCTCAAAACATAAAATTGACCGAAATGTATCTGAATAAATCCACGCACTTTGACCTTTTAAGTGTTATATCTTTGGCTGACCTAGGTTGCAACCCAGTTACCATTGCGTCGATTTGTGCGTGCGTGTGTGTGAACGTGTCCTAAGCAAGAACAGGTTCTGTAAGTTAGAGGGGGTCAGTCATTCTCCAAACAGTTTTGACTTTAAGCAAGCAAAGTGAGTTTTGTGACACAGCTCATGTGAACCAGATGGATGGGACCACTCATTAGCATTGATTCAGTTTGTAAGCATATTCAGTGTTCATTTCAGTGCTGCACATTTTAAAACATTTGGAAGGGTGGATATTTTAGATCTGGAAAACTGAAAATCTTGAAAATGTCATTTTTATGGAAAAAAAAAGGAGCACTCTGAGTCATTTGATGGCTATGAATAATAACGAGCATCTGGGCCGGTACCATGTTGACGTTGCTCTCTCTCCATAACAGTGGACGTAAGATGGAATCCTCTTTTAATAAGAATATGTGGAATGGATGTCTGAACACTTACTGGCAACAGAAAAAGGACAGAGAGAGCACATCTGCTTCAAAGATCATCAAAGTTTGAAATATGTATGAGCTCATTGGGAGCAAATGGAGGAAGAGAACATATTTCTCTTCGTCCACTGATAAAATCGGTCTTTTCATTGGAAATATTTTTTTTGCCCTAAGATTGTAAAACAATGGAACCTTGGATTGAAGCGAAGGAACAACCCAGACCTGAGGGAAGAGGACACAGCACATTTCATGCCCCAGTAATGACAGAAACCTCCAGCAGGGAAGTCAACAGTCAAGCCACTAAGGAAACTGCACAGGGTTATTCGTGAGCATAAAGTTTATCAGGTGAAGAAATACAATGTTGTGTGTGACTGCACCTGTCATCACAGTGTTCTTCATCCACCGCATGTTTTGGCATTTGTTTGTTGCGTCTTGTTTGGGGCCATGAGACATGTTGTTCTGAGAAAGCTAACTGCTAATAGATTAGCGGCGTTTCAATGACAGCCGATGTTTGGAAATAACCTTTTGACAACACGTCCGAAAAAATTGTGGAAAAAGTGAATTTCAAATAATTTCTACCTGGCTGTCTAATATTAATTTTCTTTTCTGTTTGTACATATGCATGGTACAGCTGATGGCTGTAGGGTATCAGTGACAATTCTGATCAAAATCAAAGCAGAAAATGCTAATACTGCTAGAAATGTTGTGTGACAACTTACAGTTTTTATTACAGTGGCTACTGGATTCCCCACATGGAGCTTTTAATTTCCTCCATAGCGTGCCAGTTTACTAATTATCCATCATCCTGCCCTCAGACACCAGTTAATTTTTTTGACTTTACATGATGTAAAGTGCCTGACCTCAGAAAAATTAATAATCAGATAAAACCAAAAAAAAAAAATATTTGCATTTTAGAGAATCTTGAAACTCTTATCTATATTTCTCACTTTCTCTTTAGGATAGTCATTCAACATCAGTTAAAAAAAAAAAAAAGGAATCTTCATGATTTTGGTCAATTCATTTGTTGAGTTTGAGTCAGACTTCTGGAATTGCTGAACCTAAATATTTTTACTTGCACAATCATCTTAATCTCGTTTCAGCGTCTTACCTTGTGAGACATTTATTTCAGTGTTGTAAAAAATGAAAAAGGAAACGATGGAAATGCTCACACGTAAAGATGCCATGCATGCTTTCCGGCTGCAGCACCAGCACACCTTTTCTCCTGCGCTCCTAATAACACAGAACCCGGTTTTGATTCCAGTATATCAAATTTAATCTTGACAATTTGTATTAGGGACCCAGTGGCCCAGCAGACATTTCTGCACTGCAGTTATTGTTTCTGCTGGACAAAGCAGCAACGATTTTCTTCACCAGACGATCTCACAAGCTACGACTGTTTTTATAATGTTCACATAACACCATACAAGGACTATAAAAATGACTTGATGATTTTCAATAGGTATCATTTTAACTGAACTGATACAAATGGCTAAATGATTAGAAAAGTAAAATCAAAGTCAATTGTTTTACTTTCAAATAATTAAATAGGAGGTAAAAATCTTAAAAAGCCATTTGTAAACGCTTTTAATTCCACTGTGTCAATGTGTCCTATAGACTTCATGCTGTACTTTTTAGGTCACATCAATGAAGAAATATAGAATATGAAAGAAGAAAAGAAAGATTGAAAATATTCTAAATGGCTGATAAGATGTAGGAATAATGCTTGTCCATCCGTTTTTCTATCCATCCATCCATCCACGGGTGAAAAATGACTAATTAAGTTTATCAAACAGATAAAAGCACAAAATAATCTTCTACCTGCAAAGTGATGTGCCACACTGTCCCTGTCTTCAGAGTATCCAGACTGAGTGGTTTGTTTGACTTTCATTTGTTTTCCTTTTTCCGTGTGACTGAATGTTTCCTTAGGCTGAGTGAGGTTGAGGGAATAAGAAGCCGACATGCTTGTGTTCACTAATTGTGCAGAGTTTATTTGTTTTATGCATCCTGCAGCTTCCTTTTAAATGTGAACGCAGAAACCAATGTGATAAAAGCTGCGCCTGGCCCAGGGAATACAAATCACCACACACCGGTTTTAATGGAAATGCACTTAGCACAACAGGTGCCCGCTTTTAGTTAGGATGCTAATTTTTCTGTGCTTACACAGGAAATCTACAACCCAAACAAAGGCAGGAAAGCACAATAAACAATCGACTGAGAAGGAAGGCAAAGGCTTGACCGGTCCACAAAGCCATTGCAGACTCCAGGCCTCCATGTACACACACAAAACCCAACCAATTAGAGGCCAGCCCTTGAATGAACTTCATAAAACTTTTCAGACTTCAAGTCCCACTAAACTGTTACTGAGACAGTTGTTATGGACACTCTCTTGGCTTGCTGATTACATTCTGTGAATACCAGACCATTATCACGGACACACTTTAGCCTTTGTAGTCTCTAATTGGTGCTTGCTTGAGCGCTTCCAAAATAACTACAAACCGCCACTAAAACAAGACAAGGCTTGTTTACTGACAGCATGCTAATTATGGAACTGCTGCCTGGCAGAAGTGGAAACCCAGTACTTGAAGCAATGTCATTACATCCACTGGACTCAGTCAATGGGATTTGCTGACTGTGTTAAAGCTTGCCCGTATTAACATTGTATGGCAATTATCTCCCAGCTGGGTAGGAAGGAGTGACTGGCACGGCTGTATCCATGGTGTCTACTGCGGTTTGCAAAAGCACTGATGCCCAGTAACTCTTTTGACCTTTTTTTTTTAGATGACCACCATGTGATGTAGTTTATCTTATTTATATAAACCAACACAAAGTAACAAACAGTTGTAACATTTTGAAGGTAGTTATGCTTGTTTTGTTAACTTTGGAAGTCACCTAATCAGCGAAACCTGTCCATTTGAATGTACTGTAATCTTGGTGCATGGTGGTGGCAACAGATTTGTAATTTCAAAAAATTACTTTTCCAGGCTTTTTCAGAAATTGGATGGATAGATGGATAGATGGATGGGTGGATGGATGGATGGATGGATGGATGGATGGATTGATGGATTGATGGATGGATGGATGGATGGATGGATGGATGGATGGATGGATGGATGGATGGATGGATGGATGGATGGATGGATTGATGGATGGATGGATGGATGGATGGATGGATGGATGGATGGATTGATGGATGGATTGATGGATGGATGGATTGATGGATGGATTGATGGATGGATGGGAAGTATTGTTTCACTTTTTCCATATTTTTATTGTTGTATAACCTTATTCCAAATTATATTAAATTCATCTCTTTCCTCAAAATTCTAAACACAAACACCCTGTTATGACAATATGGAAAAAAAATGTTTTTTGAGTTTTCCTTTGAAAACCAAATAATTGCATTTATATAAATCTTCACAGCCTTTGTCAAGAAGCTCAAAACTGACTTGTTTCCGCTGATCATCCTTGAGATGTTTCTACAGATTGCTGCAAATTCAGTTAAAAGGCGCACACTTGTCCATATAAGGTCCAACAGTTGACAATGCAGGTCAGAGGTCAAACACCAAGCATGAAATCAAAGGAATTGCCCCAGGCAAGATTGTCTTGAGGAACATATCTGAGAAAGGACACAGAAACATTTCTATTGATTTGAAGATCCCAATGAGCTCAAGAGCCTCCATCATCTGAAAATGGAAGAAGTTTGGTGTCTGACCTCAGACTGGGGCGACGGTTCATTTTTCAGCAGGACAGCGACCCAAATCACATGACCGTAATCTCAAAGGAGTGGCTTTAGAATCACGTGTGAATATCCTGCAGTGGACAGGCCAAGTCCACCTTGAATCGAATTGAACATCTCTGGAGAGAGATGGCTGCACAGATGTTTCCATCCAACCTGATGGAGCTTGTGAAATACTGCAAAGAAGGATGGAGGAAACTGCCTGGAGACAGGTAGGTGGGAAACTGACCAAGCCAAGCCGGTAAATAGATTTGAGTCTCCCTTTTCCCCTTTCCTCGCCTTCTCCCATCACTAATGGGCTTTAAATCTTTGCTTGGGTGGGTGAGTTTGGAGCTGAATTTGTCACACCCCCATTGAATGTTGTGCTTCAGTTCAGACATGAATTGTCAGGGGATCAAACCCTCATGTTTTCTGGTTTCCAATGCATCTTTTTGCATTTCTCCATCCTCTCTGACCCTTTCATTTTCATCCCAGATATTGCAGTGCTTCTGTGGCTGAGTCCCAAGGGGCTGAGCTCTTGTAAGCATGAGGCGTTCCTCAAACTGTCTCCTCTTTCGCCAATGAGATAGTACAAAACAAAACTTGAACTACTATTCAGGAGGCAGTATTATGTGTTTTCCAGACACACAGTGCAATTTTAAAGCATAGTAAAGTAACTATATTACCTGCAGTTGTAATCAAAATGCTATATGTATCAGATATGACTTACAAGAAATTTAACTGCCTGATTGAACACCTAGAAATTGAGCCTCTGTCTCTTTAAAAACTCCTGCTCTTTCTTAAACTCCACCTTCACTAAGTCATTGTGGTATCACTACTCTAGTAATTTAACAATGTTTGTACCTACATTTCACTGATAAGCAGCTCATGCAATGAACTCAGCAGGTGCACAGTTCCACCAGGAGTTTGCTAATTACTGCTGGCTAGTCTGAAGGAGCTGAGTGGGCGTGTTGCGGGGCAGAACTGCTCTGTGAGGCGGAAGCTTGGACATTTGGAAACTGCAGCTCTGAAGAGGAGCTGCACCTCAAAGGTGGTGCTAGGTTCACCCAAATGTTTTGGACAGATGAATGGTTGCCATGGGAGATTAAAGGATTTCTCAAACCTGCAGAGAGGAATCAACAATGCAGAATCACAAACACAAGTGGAAAGATGAGGAAGGAGAATTAAAGTGCTGTGCTCAGTGGCAAATTTTGCTTTAAAAAGCAACTTGTGACGGAAGTTTGGATTAAATGAAGGTAGCATGTTGCAACAATGAATTATCTTTCCACTGAAACACAAGCAGTTTGTAGTTAACTTTACTGAACTAATGTTAAAAACAAAATGACTCCTTTTGAATGTTCTTGAATAAGAAAAACTTGGAAAACTGAGAATCTTCAGACAATTTGGTTTGAGACATAAAAACATTTTCTTAAACATTTTTTGAAGACTTGCATATTTTTTATTTAAAGCTTACAAAGTTAAACATGGCTACCAATCATGATTAATCACAGTGACAGCGCGTGATTAATCTGATTACATATTTTTTTAAGCGATTGACAGAACTAATTTTGTTCCATCCATCTTGCAATGATGGATGGAACAGGACCAGCTTCCCTGTACACAAGATGCTCAGCATGATGATGTCACCGCTATGGTGTTTTCAGGGTCATGCACCCCAAAACATTTGAGGTTTCTGGTTATGATGTGGGGGGAAAAAAACTACTTTTACAAGGCAGTATATGTCCTTCTCCTTAAAAGGTACATTTCTGACATTCAACATTATTATCTTCAATCAAAAATACTTACATTAATGGAGGTTTTTCTGAGTGACTTTCATTGCATTTTTGCAATGCACCACTTCATATTACCAGACTACTCACAAAAATAACTCTCCCAGAAAGTTTGCTTCTATTAAAGGAAGCAGGGACATTAGTAGAGATTTCCTACCACTGCTCACAATGAAGGAGGCTGATCTTTTTCATGGTTGAAAAATTGCTGGATGTAAGTTATATCCCATCTTTAAGTAATCCTCATTCACCCATTCCCTTGGCACTGGGCACCGTTTTCAGATGGCCAGTGCAGTGAACAGAGTATCTTTCCTTTTGCAGTCTCCTGCAGCTTTCAGCAGCACTGGGCTGCAATTTAATGTGTGCCTTTGGAATTCAGCTCTGGGTCATATTACTTGACTTAAATGCCATCAACAGCTTTGTTCCACCACAAAGAAATGCATAACCAGAATGAGGTCAGCCACACGTCTTGGTGACATTTCACAAATAATATATGGCTCTTTAATGACTTGTTAGAAGCTCCAAAAAGCCAGATAACCAGATTTACAACCGTCGCAGTTACAGCGGCACTTGCAAGCATATGTTTCTGTGTTTTGCTTCAACTTGCAGCACCGTGGTAATGGAATTTTTACTGATAAAAGGGTCTTTTCCTTCCAAGGTCCTTTTGTCTTCTGGTAGATCGGTATCCCGAGGATCATCAACTTGGGGCTGAGCCAGAACGTCTCTGTCTGCACCTCTGTAAAAGAGGCTCATGGCGGAATGTGCAGGGAAGCTTTCAAAGGTAGTAGCCTCTCAAAAAAATCTGCCCCATTACTTAAATTCCTCGGGAGGCAAGCTGCTCCAGATGAGAGCGATCCATTCAGAGATGCCTGTTTGTTTCTATACATTTTTTTTTTTTTTTTGGAAAACTTTGGGTCCTCAGCCGCACCTCACATTCCTCTCCACAATTACTTAAATAACTCCCTTACCCTTATTCATCTCCTTTTCCTTCCAGGCTTCTGTCCTGTGGAAATGCGTCATCAATAGATCTTTATCAGAAGACTCATCCCTGCATGGGCTCACAATTTGACTTTGCTTTACTTCACCCACCAAGTGCTGAGCCAGGATGAGGGATTTCAGTGTTCTCTCTCCCTGTGTGTGTGTTTTGAGGTCCTAATGTAAAACTGATGTGGCTGTGGTTCTGACAATCCTTTTCCATTCTGAAATTGTACCAGTGAATGATAAGGACATGAACCCGTGCCTGGGTAACAGCGCTTTGCGGTTTTTCTCCGGCCACAGATTGTCTTGCTTACGAATGACGTACAGAACAAGAATGTCAAAACAAGCAGCAGACAAGAGCTGAAACGAGAGGCAAAGTGGAAAAGTGGGTGGAAAATAACCAATTACCAAACTTTAAAGTTATGTAAATGTTGGAATCACGCATTAAAAAAGGTGAATTTTGCTGATAATGTTTGTAAAGAAGGAATTGTTTCCTTTGTGGCCCATTTGTATGGTCATGGTAAATGGAAAATATATCTGGTTTGTGTAAAGAAAACACAAACCAGAAGGGGGAAAAGGCAACTTCATCCCCCTGATGGTGTTGCAACAACAATCTAAAGAGGATCTACAGATCTGGCCAGATGTTTTATATTCACTGTTTGCATGAATGCCATGTTTGCTTAGGGGACACATTTGAACGCTATTTGGTTTTCCAGAATTGAAAAACTACAACTTCAGTGATTTAATCAAACAGACCCGAGTGCAGTAGTTGAGTGCTTCAACTGTTAATAAAAACTGGCTCACATCTGATTTTTTGAGCAGAATCCAGAAATATTCAATATTTTTTTAGGGTTAAGACCTCTTTTGAGGATTAACCGCAGCTGCTTTACAAATTTTGAAACCAGATGCTTTTTGTTTGGAATCATTTCTGGCTGAAACACTCAACAGCATATTTTAGTATGTTATAAACCTTTGCCTAATCTATTAATGTTAATTACATTTTAACCTTTGTTTGAAACTACATGTTTCTATTTTGCTTTCAGCCAGTAGACCTGAATTTTCCCGCTGAGGGAAAATAGTGGTTACTTCTATTCTATTTGAAATAAGAGAATATAAATCAGATTAGAATTGAAAAATATTCAAAGACTCTGTAAGACTAACAGTACAGGTCACCAATGTTGAAGATTCAAGATGCCATCAGCTTGGGATATGAGGTCATGGAGGCTAATCAAACATATTTTTTGAAGGATCTTGATGAAATTTGTTAAATTTGATCAGATGTAGTGTGTTTTGTGTGCCACACATTTACCAACAGATGCAATTATTGCATTCTTCAAACAAGAAAACTTTAGTTTGTATTTTTGTAATTTTTTCAATCTGTAAATGCAACTACAGTCTCTTTTAGTGACTTGAGATTGATTCCAGTGATGTTTTTGTTCCTCTTTGCAATTTATGACCAAATCGTACAGACATTTCCTTTTATATCACATCAATAATTTTACTAATTTCAATGTAAACTTCCACTTCCACTTTTTCTGAAATGTTGCTCCCCCTAAACAAATTTCAGCTTTAGATGTGCTTTAGCTCTTTAACAAAGACCATAAAAAAAATAAATTAAAAAAAATCCCAATTAGCCACTTCACATTTCATGTCAGATGAGCTTGGTTTGTGTTTAACATTAATGCACACTTGCAAACAGGCAAATCCAGTGACATCAACTGCTTGAGTGGGGACGTCTCCTCCTCAAACAGCCTGCTGGCCTGTCAGTCAACAATCTGCTAATTAGACACCTTCCTATCTGCCAATATCATTTGGGACTCTTTCTTGCTTTCCAAATGATCTGCATCTTTCAGTTACAATTTAATGAGGTAGGAAGAGTGAGTGAAAGTTGGGAGCATGTGCGGTGCGTCTGTGGCTCTCCTAATGGCCGGGATTTAGCAGTTGTCACATCAGGCCATTACCCACTTGCAGTGTGTGCCTTCCTTTGTGCGTCCGTGCTCATTAAAAGGTGTCACCGAGCAGAATTAATTTCTCCAGCCTCAGACAAGCGCATTTCTGGCCTTTGAGGAGTGGATTTTCTAAATTAATTAAAAAGAGGAGCCTCTCTCCTTCTCGAGATCAGCCTCTTAAAAGCCCGCACGCAATCTTCAGAGATTTGGGAAAACAACTCAACACCTGTGTCAGGCAGGGATTTATTTGGATCTGATATCCAGAGAAGCCGTTATTACCTTTGATCCAGCATAAGTGTGGAGCACTCAATGAAGGGTTTTGAATTGCAGGTGGCTACATACACACACACACATACACACACACGCTCACAGACAGGGTGACACATCTACACACACGCAGTCAAGAGGAGAGTCATGGGTCAGTCTGCCCCATTAACAGCCAGTCTTCTGTGACGTTAACAGAGAAACACTGCTAGCATATTTATGACTCATTTTCACAAGCCACCACTGGTGTGAGATTTTGATAAGTGTCTCTTGAAGAAATGGTTTGTGGGTGATTCTGGCTCAAGAAACGGTGATGGATCTCGACTGTCTGATGAGAGGCGTCGGTTTAACTTTTTGACACTGAATATTTCCAACCACACACGCAGCTGTGGCTCGGTAGGTAGACGAGTGCGAGGATGAATGCTGACAGGTCAATGGTTCCATTGTGGCTTCCCATGTCTACGTTTCAAAGCTGTCTTTAGGTTAAAACCTAAACCCTGCCTTACCCTCAACGCATTCATCACTGTATCGCTACGGTACGACAGAGGAAAGTCAGTGCCTATGAGAAATTTCAGTAGATTATGAAAGCATATGTGAATATGTTATAATATTTCAAACTTGTTCAATTTAATGTATATATATATTTTTTGGTACGTAACAGATTAATAATCTTCCATTTAACAAATAATCCCAACCTTATTACCTCCCTATGTGAAATGTTGAGTTTGTGAAATCACCTTTAGTCTTAAGAGGTTGCTACACTATTTTCCCTTTGTGATTTAAATTATATTTATTGAAATGCCTTATCTTGGGATTTAATTAAAGTTAAACTATTTATATTCAAGATGTATAAGGATGATAGTGGAAGGAAATGTTTAGGAAACCCAACTTACATCATTGAACTTCCATTCAAATTAAGGATGGGTTTCAAGTTGAGCCATTTGTAAAGCTAAATATGAAAAGTACCTTTGGCAGCTGAACTGGGTAGATGCAAAGGGGAGTCAGATGTCAAATCTCATGAGAGTTTTCTGAACCTAATGTGGGTGAGGATGAGCTTCATTGTATTATGATTTGAGAAATAGTGGTTTTGTTTTTGGTTGTCTGAAGCACACATATTAATGAAGAGACTTTCGTTTCAGCAATATTTATTGAACATGCTTGGCAACAAAATAGGAAGATTTGTGTTCTTGATACTCCATTTTTGCTATGAAATTAAATTTAGTTAATGTTTTCTAATGTTTTGGAAGCTTGTTCAGTATCCATCTTGGCTTCCTTATAGCTGCATGTAAAGTACTGTGTATTGTAAGCCCATGTACACTGGGCACCATAATTAAATCAATTAGTCATATTTTAGTCGTAACCTAGGGTGAAAAATGACCTAACATGCATGTTTATTGAATGTGGGTGGAGAAAACAACGCATCCACCCCCAAGGAGAACATGTTAATTCCACATCAAAAGCATGAACCTGGTGCCTACAGAAATATTCACACTTTTTCAAGTAGCTGTGAGGAAATGATGTTAACTACTAATGTCATCCCACATTAACTTTTTTATTTATAGTTCTAGGAATGTTTTACATTAAATGTTTGATTCCTTCACTCATTTTATAGAGCAAACCTGTACTCTATGTTCCAGTAACTATACCAGACCTTTACTACACAGTTAGCCAGCTATTCTCCAAATCCTACCTCAAATTATTCCCTTCTCCTCATTTTTAGATTTTAGACTCTAGACTCAAATAGCCTGCATATCTGTGGGAAAAATCACTTTGATTAACTGACTGTTGTGCAACTCTTTAGTCCTCAAGCAGCTCAATTTCAGCAAAGTTCAGGGATCTGTCCAGAAAACTAAAGCCTCCTGCCACTGAGTTTGTGCAGTTTAACCTCAAGGTATACATCGTTGTCAACTGCTTTCTTTCTCCACTTTGAGTGCTTATCCATCTCACTTGTTTACTGTCTCCCGCACATTCAGTGACGAGTTGTGTGATCCGAGAAAACAGGGGGGATCGACTGCCTGGAGCAAAAGAAAATGTCATCGCCCATGGTATTTTTTGTTGGTCTTGAGTCAGGCATTTGGTATTCGGATCTACACGGCTGAAGATTACGTACACATTCACTCGGACGAACAGCAAGGGCTCACAGGACACCACGGCTAAACAGTTTCAGGTCAATGCGGTGATGGTCAGAGTGCAGGAGCGATGTTCCAACATAATGGGTTAGGATTCAAAATAAATCTGGTAAGGAAGACAAATACGAGAACACGATGAAGGCCGAGGACACTTAAGTGTTACTTTTTACAGGCAATCTTTTAGGAACACAAGCTAGCATCTTGCAGCTGATTTCAATGTTTGATCAACCATCTTTGAATATGTGCAATGGAAGAATATCTGAATCCATGTTTTAAGCTTTAAGTGTAAAGGTATCACCTTTTTTTTTAAACTAGATTACAGGGAAACGCTGTTTAGTCACCCTAATCCTGAGCAAACCCAACCACTTGAGTTAAATAAAGAAGCACTTCACTTGAAGTAAACAAAGAGGCACTTTACCTGATCTCTTTCAAAAACCTAAGCTGTGAGCTTTAAAGCTGCAACACTCAATATTTGTTCACGAACAATGGACTAAATGACAGAAAGTCAGCTGAAAGGATGCACTAGCAGTGGGTGAAACCTCAGAAGCACAACCCAAGAGCTCTGGTTGACTGTCGGACAGACTTTGTCCTCTCAGCAGACGATTCCCTCCCGAAGTAGTGATTAACTCCTTGCAACGCATGATGGAGATTTAAGACAGTTGGAGAAACTTTTCTTAGACTGATGTCAGAAGCTGTTAAATGAAAAACTAAAATTCACTAATATTGTTTCACACAAAGAGGATAGCAGAAGCTATCTCTTAGCTTAGTCTTCAGCTCAAAAACACTTTCTTGTTGAAATATTTTGTTCAGTAACAGCTTTCTCTCCAGATATAACTAAAAATGTGAGTAGACATCAATATATGACCATTTCATTATAGAAATAAAAAGAACTGAATAACTAATAGGGTGCGTCAACTCTTTTACATTACTGTATAAGACAAGTAGCTTTTGACCAGACACACCCATGGCATAAACATGAGTGGAAATAACCATTTCTAGTTACAAAAGCATTTGATTGCATATGTACCTGCCACAAAGCAGAAAATAAAGTAATTAAACATCTAATTGCAAAAAAAAGAAGGTAAAAACTTCAGATCAGTCATTAAAAGTTAACATGTCTTCCTGTTGTACTCTTGTTTGAGGATGTCATTGTGTAGATCGCTGGGCAGCGAGGTCTTCAGGGGTTGCCATAAATCTTGGAAGCTTTCACCACTTCCTCTTAAATTCGCACTTAGCATCTCTGCTGGGAGAACTCTGCAGATTTCTCTGTACCACTGAGTTATTGACCTGTCTTTCTTAAAACGGGGGAAAGAAATACAGTATGTGTAGAGAAACTTTGTCATATAAGCCTAAAAACACTTTGAATGCTCCAGAACCTAAGATCATCCATAAATACTTTGCTTCATCAGGTTGTTTTATCTGTGTTTTCTAAAGAACAAATCATATCCAGTGCTTTGTGTTATAATGTCACTGAAAATGACTAATTCATTAAGGTTTTCTCAAGCTTCCAAGCTTCATTCTAACACCTGCAGAAGGAAAAGCAAAGCTCGGCCAACTAGTATAAGGGAAAAAAAGCTTTTAAACTATATACAAAATTGACACTTGAACACATGGCTTTGGATTTTGTAATATAACACTTTACATAAAATCTGCTGTCGAGCTTCGATTAATGAGCACCCTCTGGGCAGAAAAGCCCTGGATAACATTACCGTTTGGCGTCTGAGAAAAAATAAGCCTAGCTATAGTCTGTTATTATGGCGGCAACACAGCGAAGTGCCAGACAGATGTCACTGCGAATGAGACGAGCACAGATGAGTTGGTTGAAGTGATGTCATGAATGAAAGTTGAAGAGACGTGAGTCACTTTGTAGACGTTGTTTTTAACCTTCTGTCTCATGCTGCTGGTGGAGCTTTGACTCGTTCCTGTACCAAACCGGGAGCTGTCAGCGATATTATCATTGGCTGGCAGGGGGGAAAAATACAGAGTCTGTGTAGATGAGCCTGAGAGAACAAAGCACACAGCAGTAAAAATGCACAATAGATGACTGTGCGTGAGCCAAGTGTGTCAGTGTCTGTAGTGCGGACAGGCGTTGTAATGACTGCACTGTAGTCTCCTGTATAAACATCTGCAAATGAAACCACCAGTATCAATGTATAAAAAAACAAATTGATACTGTTTACACTAAGATAACACTCACATCATAAAAGTACAGACTGCTTGGTAGCATAAAAGC
Source organism: Alfaro cultratus (assembly GCA_903066825.1). NCBI lineage: Eukaryota > Metazoa > Chordata > Actinopteri > Cyprinodontiformes > Poeciliidae > Alfaro > Alfaro cultratus. The sequence goes on along the minus strand of CAEFZX010024089.1, from coordinate 103,882 downwards.
AAAGTATCACCAAAAAAAAAAAAAAAATAAAAAGTGTATTTTCATTATGTTTCTGTAAAACCACTTTTATTCCTCTAATCTCCTTCAAGATACACTGTGTGTATCAGTTCTCTGAGAAATACAAAGCATACCAAGCGTAGGGTGTCATAAAGTGAAATCGGAAACATAACATTGTCTGACATTCTGTAAAGATTTATGCTGGCTCACTGTTCTGAGGTTTTGCACCCATTTGGTTGAACACAGACCACAGCTGAAACAATTCAAAGCGGTCCAAACCCTCACTCCGTCGTCAGTCCACAAATCCTAAGAAACGCAGAATATGGAGTATTGTTTCCGAACAAATGGAAATTTAAATGTTAAAGCAGTAGAATAACGGATAGAATAGCAATCTTTACTTTGTTTCACGGGAATATGGATTCTGTGGATGAACCCTTGGCTCTGTCTAACCAACATTCACTCTCTGCTTGTGGTTGGACTGAACCTGATGATTGGATTGGGATGAACGAGTAGCAGATTATGTGGATTCTGCTTTTGACATATACAGGCACTGATCCCATCTATCCTCTTACCCTGTTTTTTCTTTTCTTTTGTTTTTGCTTTTGGTAATACACTGAATTGATTGTAGTTTTAGCCAGAACCCATCAATTCCACAACATCATCAAACCGATTCTGTAAAAAGAGTTAATTTTGTCATCAAATGATCATGTTGTACATCCAAAGCTCTCTTTAGCGATTTACAGTATTTTAAGTCGAGCTCAAATCACAAATGCTCTCTGTACCTTTGTGTGACTTCTTGGATTACCTTCTAAGAATGCAGATAGCCCTGATATTTCTGCAACCAGTCCATTGCAGCACTTGCACATGTTCCCACTTATTATTTTGGGCAATGATAGAATTGATAATTCAGACAAACACACGCATGTGTTTGGAAGTTTGAGGAAAAGTGTTTACTGGACATTTAAATAACTTTACAGACTGAGGGGGGCAGAAATGTGGCGAATGACTTTTTCACACATTCTGCATCACAAACCTTTCCTTTTCAGTAAGAACAAATAGATGAATTTGGTACAAAAATCAAATAGACATTTAGAGGAAGCCAAGTTATGCACAATAGTTAAAATGTAAGCAGGTTGAACCTGAAAAAAGAGGCTTTTATTTACAAAATGACAATGTGGCTACTGAAGGTTTCTTTCTCAATGAAAGAAATTTACTTTCAAATCAAACCGAGAGAGAAGCTTAATAAAAATATAACTGTATATACTGTGTATATGGGAGTTTATACAGATGCAGCCAGCTCTGGTTCTGGATTGTTTTTAATTTAAGCAGCAGCGAGAAAAAGACAATTCCCAGCTGGGGACTGTGCAACATCTGTAGTCAGGCATTATTGAATGACTCTATATATTACACTGACAAATTGAATGTCACCAGTGAGTTATGGCAAAAGAACTGTGAAAGAGCGGCTGCCACAGTGAGGTACCGATACGAGCATCTCCAAATGCAGTGATGCATGAGTGCAATAACAGAGACATGTTAGACCAGACAGACTGTTTCAGTGGGTGGGCCATGGTCCATGGGACGTTTCTTTTTTTTTTTTTTTTTTTTTTTGCAGTTTCTGGATTTTATGTTTTTGGTTATCTTCTTGTTCTCCTTCCATTTCTTTTTTTTTTTTGTTATGTGCTGATTTTTGTTAGCATTATCTTAAGTTTCATTCTCCTTAGAGTCAGATTATAGAACTGGAACACACAGGTTGCTCACAGTCACAATTTTGGAAGGAGTTTCCAAATAGCTAGTTTCCAAGCATCTGGACTGGACAGTCGGATTTACTTTCACATAGGATAACCCATTATTTATTTTTACCAAAGAGAGCTAAATAATAACGCTTTATCTCCAGCAAAGTAATAGTTCATTTACTTCACATTTCATAAAACATGATCAGGCATTACTGCAGCTGCCACTTACTCCAGCATCATTTCTCTCTGACAGGAACCTTCCAAGAGAATGTCCATTGTTATTCTCTTTCATTCTTCTGGAATATTTAGGATCGGATAGCGGGGTCAGCAGCCTAAGTAGGGAGGCCCAGGCTTCCCTCTCCCCAGTCAGGTGGGCCAGCTGCTCCGGGGGAATCCCAAGGTCTTCCCAGTTGAGAAACATAGTCCCTCCAGTATCCTGGGTCTTCCACTGGGTCTCCTTCTGGTGGGACGTGCCCAGAACTCCTCACCAGAACTCGTGACTATAGATGAGGCAGGTTTGGGTAAATTGGGAGCTTTGCCTTTTGGCTCAGCTCTCTCTTCTCTATGACAAACCCGTTCAGCTCTTACGTCACTGCATAAAAAAATAAAAATAAATTAAGCAGAGACATTTTTGGTAGTATACAAATTTCAGACTGTTGGACCAAGCTGTAAATTGATCTTCAAATTAGAGAACAGAAAAAAACACAATGACAAAAAACAAAACAAAACAAAAAAAACAACAACCAATGAAATGGAATCAGCTCGTTCTTTGTCTAATAAATTAGAAATAAATTTTTCAATGTCATGGTGCTCTCCTGCAAGTTTGTAGTGTGGGAGGAGACAAGGACTACAATTTGGATTTTTCTTTTTAAACTATGTATTAAAAATAGGTATACCTCATAAAATATTAGAGTTGAACGGGCTGTAGCTTGCTTAATAATAATCCTGTTACACTACCAGCATAGCCTTTCCCCAGACAGCTAAACACTGACATACCTTCACACACCATGAGCAGATATTTTGATTTGCCAAACGACCATGCAGTACAGTCTGTGCTTGTGCAATAGCTGAACTTACATGGTGGCTTTACCCCTCAACACTGTTTGACAGGAGTCTTTCAATGCATTTGTAAACTATGTAAACACAGAAACCTGTGGCTGGGTAGAAGTCTGTCTGAATCCAATCTCTCCTCACAGTGGGGTTTCGGTGTACAGTATTTGGAGATGCTAAAAAGAAATAACCCATGCTCCGTCGGACTAAATGTGCGAGACCATAATAAACATTCACAAGACTGTGCGCTGAGAATAGGTTTGGCTTCGCCCAGCACCTTCATCCCCCCCATTTGCCCCTCCACCCCCTCACTTGCCGTTTTGCAGCTAAAAAAACGCAGCAGTCATATGGTTTCACTTTGAGGATTATTCTTTTCTACATTCACTCTGCGAAGCTCAGGTTTCCATTTTCAAAGGTGTGGTCTTCTATTTAGGTCACAACAGAACTAAGAAGAGAGGAATTCCCTGTGCGTCCACGAGAGAGAGAGAGAGAGGACTTTAATGAGCCGCTCGGTGACTGAAATGGAGTGAGTCCTCTTGCGTTCACACTCATGCGACTGCCGCTTCGCTTTGGGAAGACGAGGCACGGATGAGCCCAGCGCTCTGCGAAAATACTCATGCCTCTTTAACTGCTTCACGTGATGTAACATCGCAACCACAAACGTCTATGCATCTAACTGGGATTTTTGTGGTAGACCAACGCTAAGCAATGCGTAATTGGGAAGCCGAAGAAAATCAATGCAGCTTTTTCAGTCAAGGAAAGTGAATTTTTTAACATTCATGATGATGCATCTAACTTGTATAGCACTGCTGTGTATTATTAAGATATGAAATTGGTCAGAGTTTTGTGGGGGCGGGGCTTTACACTTCACCTTAAAGCATAAATATGTCCCCAGATATGCGCCACAGATAGGAATGCTTTAGATCATAGAGTGTGTGTGTGTGTGTGTGTGTGTGTGTGGGGGGGGGGTGTTGGAATGGACCAATAAAGATTCAGACCTAAATCTAACAGAGAATCCATGGAGAGACTTGAAAATTGATATTTACAGATGCTTTCTGTTCATTCTGGTTAAGCTGGAGTTACTTGCAGTTCAAAGCTTGCAGCTGTAATTTCAGTAAAACGTGGACATGTCAAGTATTGATTTGGGTAAATGTCGACACTTTTTTTTGCCCCCAAACCTTTGAAAATCATGTATAATTTTTCATCAACTTCAACAGTACTGTTGGTCTATCACAAAAAATAAATAAATAAAAAATCCCCAATAAAACATATGGACACTTGTGGAAAAATAAAATGGCATGGTCGAAAATGGCGCCTGCTATAACTGTTGACAAAAAAGCAGGTGTTAAAATTAAGACAGCTGTTTTAAAAGCTGGATCACCCACTTCTGATTCCCACTTCCCCAATTCTTCAAAACCTGCATACCAAATAGTATTTCACATGTATCAAAAATGTGTTCATGGAATTGAAGGACGGAAGACGGGGTCTGGCCACAGCTCTCACTCGTACCACAGGACAGCTATTCCTGATGAATAAAGAGGATACTTTATGGCCTGTGGTCCTGGAGGGTTTTGGCCAGTCACACACCATAGCAATAAAGCTTTCCTCAGACAGCCAGAGTGCTATTAAATAGAAAGTACTGACAAAAAAGTCCACAAAGACCAGGCAGGTTTATTAAATGGGCACAAGGCTAATATTGTAACATTCTATATGTCAATGTGCTTTGAAACTGGGCATTTGATCAGAAGTTTGCAACAAATAAGCACTCGTCTGGTACCAGAGAAATGCAACATGTAGCGGGGAAGGAGGTGTAGAGGAGAAAAGGGAGTGACTTCATGACTTCATCTTAGAGAAACAAAAGATATTCCAGTTCCTTGTGTGTCATCATCCAATCATTACCTTCCTGGAACCCTCTGCAAACCTCTAAACTGTCAGCAGATGTTCATAATGTTTAAACCCACTGTTCAGTTTCCTGTGAGACATCTCAAAGGCTGTTCTCCTGCCTACTGAGGCATGTGGATACCTGGATGAATGGTCAATATAAAGTTTTGTTTCTTGGGGGGCCAGGGCTCAAGATAACTTTTATGCACTTTACTGATGAGACATTATCAGTAAATTACCTAAATGTAGTTTACTGCATGTTTCACCTTTACACAACCGTGGTCTTGCATCAACCTAAATCTATTTTTGCTAAATAGGTTGACTAAGGTGTTACTGTTTTTTCCAAGACATATTATTGGGGCGTGACTGGCTTTTCTATTATGCATACAAGCCAACAGAGCAATGCCTGACTTGGGAGTTGCTAAGTCAGTTTCCCCAATTGCAACATGTTTGCTTTGACCCATGACTACAACTTTGTTTTCATTTGACATTAGACTTAGCAATACATTTTCCAGTGAGAGCTTTTCCTCATCAGGGACAGGGATTTGTTTTCTGTATCCTCCTTATGGATCACAACGTGGGTAATTCAGAAACAGAATGTCTACACAGCGACAGGCTTTTTCCACGCACGTAAAATGATAGATTCAGATGAGATTTTCAAGTCATTCCCTTCGATTATGATTAAAACACAAATGCACTCCTCAGATTTGGGTTTGTGTTTTCTTAAAAAAAAATCAGGTATCGTATTTCTTCCACTTCGCGATTCTCCGTGTTGGTCTATCATATAACCAAGCTTTGTGATAGTACTTTGAAAAATGAACCATGCAATTAACCAATTCATTATTTTTTTTTTATATATATACATTTACATTTTTGTTATTCTCATTATTAACAAAATAAACCAGTGTCATTGTAAAAGGTAACAGCTATTTCTGGAATAAATAAATAAATAAATAAATAAATACGTACAACGTTTTAAATCTTTTGTCCTCATTTTGATCATGTCAAAAAGGCTTCATCATGCACCAATTTTTTTGTGTAATGAGAAGCCTCAGTAAAACACAGGGGGCAGAAGGGGTAATGTAAATAAATGTAACACTTAAGTTCTACTGAAGGTAATTTCAGGGGGGAAATGGCTCAAAAAGCTGAAATAAGGAATGAAGCTTTATAAACACTACACCAGTCCGTAATGACTGACTCAGGTAAAACCGTTGTTCCATGAAATTTGAAGCCGTTATCGTTTACCATGTTACTTTGCTTCGCTGGATACAGAAAATTTGGGGAGTTTTCAGCAGCATCAGCAGCTCTCTGTGGTGTTTGTGCCTGGGCACACACTATTTCTCATGTGTGCAGAATTTTGTGTTCTGGACTGTGGATTAGGGGCTCGGTCTCTGGCTCTCGTCAGCACACGCTGGACAGGCCGCTCTGAGGCCCTGCATTCATTCCATGTTGTTTTCATTCCCCCCACCTTTGCTAGGTGAGCAAAAAATGTTTTCTCAAGACTCTGCATTCCAGCAAAAAAAAAAAAAAAAAAAAGTGCTAGGATTTACTTTTACACACATCACCTGGGTTGCGCCTGTTCATTTGATACCCAACATTTTTCAGTCATGCAGCACAGCCCTGATGATACGAAGCTTTACTCCCTCAGGACTAAATGGTCTTGGCACTTTGGATGCGCAGGCAAACTGTAGGTGATGCTTTAATAAACATATTTCCTAGCCCCTCATTTATCAGGGAAATCTACAGTGCATTTATCAGCCATTAGAAGAAGAGCATTGCTGAATATAAATGAATGAGCTGGAGTTTTCTCTTGCAGACGGGCCCTGTAACTCAGGAAGTATAAAGGCCTGTAATTACCGTCATACACAGAAGGCAAGGAAGTGAAACCGAATTCCTGATCCAAGTGCAGCCCAAGTGAAAGATAGAGACATTTTCTACCACAACTTGTTAATTTATTATTTTGTTTTAGACATACCACAAAGACGTAGCACTTTTTCCCCCCCTACTTTAATGCATAATCAGTCAAGGTTTTGAAGCTAGCACATATACATATCATGGTTTTACTCAAGAATAGGGAAAAGCTGTCATTATGTGTTGATGCAAACTGCCATTTGATTGGACCCAGGAGCCAACAGGAAACAATTTTGCACGCTGGGAGATATTCTGAGTCAGGCCAGCAGAGCTGCAGACACTTGAGCCGGATGTGTTGTGTCATCTCATTGCCCTGTTGCCTGAATCAGAGTAGACTTCTGCCCTCAGCAAACTGCACCACATTGTCAGAACAATCTGCCGTTAACCCTTTCATGCATGAATTATGATCCTCTGTGTCAGGATTTTTTTCCAATTTCACTTTTTATTTTCTTAAAAAAATGTAGGAAAAAAAAATTTAAAATTGTTTTATTTTATTTGTAATTTTCTCCAAATGCAAAGTTGTTATTTGAAAAACACATCAGCTGTGTTGTTCTGTCGGGGTTATCGGGTGTCAATATTTTTTTTACCTGCAAGAGTCGTGTACAGTAGAAGGAGGGACCGGGTCAGCTGGCCATATTGGATTTAACAAAAATAATTTCTTGCATTTGCAGCGGATGGCCAGTAGTTGATAGTGTATTTTATGATGCATTAGTGTTTACTTCAGTGGTCTGTGTGCATTTATAACATAAAAATCCTCAAGAAGCACAAGAACATGGCTTTTAGATCTCTGTCCACTGTAGTGACCACTATGCATGAAAGGGTTAAATTTGTCCTTCTCTCTTGCCCATTTCTGAGATCAGTAAATGTGGATTCAGTGTGCAATATGAAGGATTTCCATGACCCTTTTCTAACAGACACAAATGGATTAGTGGGTTTGCTTAACAGCATCCAAAAAGAAGACGATGAAGTCGGTAGTGTAGCACCTTCCTCGCTTTTGATGCTGTATCTAAGACCATCTAAGGATGGAACTCATGATATTTCAGTCTCAGTGGGTACATTTGGTACAAGATATGCATTTTGGTACAAAGAAAGATAGAAGTTGTTCAAAAACATAAAATGGATCATTAGTGGTGGAAAACTTTCATTCTTATAAGATCGTCAAAACCACAATCTTTATAGAATCTTGTTTTCAGTCAACAAAATACAAAACATGTATCAAAACAATGAGTACTAGGAGGTTCTGATAACATAACAGATACATTACGGCATTAATTATTACAAAACAAACCAATATTTCCCTTTTTAGAAAAAAGCACAAAAGTGCTGCAGTTCATCTTGGGAGTTCATGCATATCACATGGCATCTTTAATAAACATTGAATGTTTAAACTGAAATTAAACTTTGGCCCAAACATTTTTGGACTAGGTGCTCACTAACATTGGTAAGACATGGTCTCTGCAGATGATCCTTGTAAATATATGTGCAGTCATTGGTATTAAGACTCACATTAAAACAGAATTTACCATGATGTATCGCAAAGATGTTCAAGAAAGCCTCTCTTGCAGTGACTGGTGTCCTGAGTTCAATGCAATTACCGTAGCAGCCATGTACATGAATTGTAAATATAAATATCTTTTTGACAATGTCAGAACGATCTGGTTTCTTCTTTGGTGTTGCTATTTTCGAAAATAAAAAAGCAAGCCATGCCTTGAAAACGTTTTTATCACCTTTCTCACATTTTGTCACCTGTCAATCACAAATTGCAGTTTCCAGCGGATCCCCGTCTATTTGCAGTTCGGTATTTGGAGATTTTCACAAATCCTATTTTCCTGCATTTTCACATTACTTTGGATTCTTTCAATCACAAAAAACCCACAATTATATACATACAATTTGTTGTCATACTATACAAATTATTGTCCCTCTCCTGATGAGGACATTTTGTTTTGAAAGATTGTGCTTGATTGTATTGCATTGTTCAATAGTCTGATTATTCAAAAAGTTTCTGGTTATATGATGATGATTTATGCATCTGTATCTGCTTTCTGTTTACTATCTGCATCTGATGTAATTATGAGTCACAGTTGTCTCCACACATAAACACACACAAAAGAGTTAAATAGGGGTTTGGTAATCCCAAAAAAGATTTGATAGGATCAGGGTTTTTCTTTTAATGCATAGGGGAAGCTTTTACTACTCTTACTGTGGGAATAAAGCGGTTGTTTTTACTGGCCATTGATGCACCACAAGAGAGAAATGCAGGGTTTATGGAGGGCTTTATTATTGAAGAACAGCAAAGTTATAACAGCACACATGCACTAAAGCCGGGCCTTACAATTATGTCAAGATGTTGTATAAGAGTGTCTCAGATCTCCAATATAAGATTCTCAAAATTAACCAGGTTGTGTTGTTTGAAAGTAGGGGCAGACTTTAGCCAGAGTTTTGAATGACCTGCTGCTGGTACAATGGACACTAGGCTACACATCCACAAATTACACCATCAGCAAGAGGAAAGCGGAACAGGCGGTGTTGTGAAAGGCTGGCCGGGCTCTGGGCTGTCTGTGTGGTGCAAGAATCTCAGCTTCCCGTCAGCACAGCGCATCTTTCTGGTATGAGGTCATCAGTGTGAACCGGGGTGGATAAGGGCAACAGGCTTACTGAGAAACACACAGGCGCACATTCCTCTGACCTAAAGATATACACAGATACACACCTTTCATCACACAAGCACACAAATCATTCGATAGCCACGACTGACGACTTGTGTTTGTGATTGGAGAATAATGCTTTATTTATAAAACACAGTGAGCATCTTTTCTGAAGACTGAAAAAGATTAAACTAGCTAAAATGAATTTTCACTGAGGGGGTCGTGATGATGATTGACTAACATATTATGATTAAAGCTTTTAAGATAAGATGCCAGTAGCTTTTGCTCCACATTTTGATAATAAAAATTTTACTTTTAGGGGGAAAAATTACCTTCAAAAAGATTCATTGAAAACTAGATTTAATAACTTAATGGAGTTAAATTATTTCTTGTTAAATAAACTGAAAAACGGAGGTGCAATAATTGATACATGCGTAATTGAAAAGAAGGCAGGTTTAAACCAGGAAAACATGCAGTGGTCAAGTGGAGAAACTGTCATATTTTTTGACATATGCATAGAGAACAAAAAGCAATAATAAGCCTTTATTAAATTTTACAAGCTGCATAATTAAAAGGATACCTCTGTCTTCATTACCAAAATTTTTATGTGTGTTTTAAATTGTCATAATCATGTTTGCAGCAGTCTCTCTTGGTACAAGAAAGCTATTTTTATCCTTGGCTCCATGAACTGAGATCTTGTTGTTATTTTTTTTAAGTTTTCAATTGTATAATTTCAATGGCGGAGAACCTGAATGGCCAACAGTCTGGGGATGGCTTGATGGGGCAAGTTGCCTGAATTGGAGCATTTCTGATTTAAACAACTCTGAATACAGTTGAGCGCTCTAGCCGTTCAGGCAGCTAACATCCTTCCATACAGACATTAAAATCAAAAATCTCCATCCTGATGACTATCTGACTTAAAGCTCGGCTCAATGTTGAAAGCATTGAACATCTGCTGGTTACTATGGAGATTGGATTTGGACTTGTGGGCAGATATTGATGGCCAATGAGTCATAGTACCTTCTTGTGTTTGGGTGTCAACGTGTACCAAGAAACCGCTGCAGCATTTCACATGTGGTATCACAGATTGAATAGGTTGGAAAGGCACTCTGAGTAGGGCTGTTTCTGTAATCCCCCCTGAACCAAGACAGATGATGGATTTGGTCCTGAAAGATCTTGGAGGTGTTAAACAAAGAAAAAGGCTCCTGGTTAAAACTCTCCTAGGGTCTTGGCAGCTCAACTCACAGGGGGCATGGGACCTGATGTCTCTTTTAGGCCTTTGGGGCGTCTGGACGGTTCCCAGGCAGTTGAGGAGGGTCTGCCCTCGGAGGCTGAGGGTTCACCACGCTATGAACTTCACCGAGTCAGGGGTCAAGAGCCCAAGGCCAGCCCACAGCCTGCACAGCTGACAGTTATGCTTTAAGACCATACTCTGCAACCTGATTTGTGAGGTTTATACAAAGAATGGGAGGAATTGTCAAGCAATGCTGTTTATAGCCTGACTGTTTACCTGCATCCATTTCTTGGCACACAATTTACAACCTATTATTTTAAAACTGGAATGTTGTTAGCAATGACTCTGTGGCCTATGGCTGGGCCACTAAGTCACTTGCATTGCCATCTACTTGCCTCTTCCAAAAGCTGTGTGTAACTTATAGTCGAGGCTTTTACACGGTTAGAGTGATTATCTTTTAAATAGTGATGACAACAAGAAAGTGCACCCTCTCAGAATCTTGTCCTGTATTTTTGAACAGTGCCGTTGTAACGCCTCCCGACCCGGGGGGAGAATAAACATTCCATTTGGCCTTCATGACTTGCCAGCAATTACCCACTCAGCCCCAGGGCCTTGCTTACTGCCTCCCTGCCCTGCTAACTGGCTGGTTTTACTTGGAAACAGACATTTAAAGGAGCGTGTATGAATTTTCTAAAACCTTTCTACCTCACATTAACGCTGCAGAGGTATGTTCACGAGGGGCTTGTAAATTCACTATCATAAACCTCAGACTCAAAGCAGGCGGGTCCTGCCTAATGGGACACAGCGTGTATAGGTCTTATAATGGATGCATTTTTGATTCCTTGCATAAAATTCTATAAACTGAAGAAATAAAACCAGAACACAACAGGCATTGTATTCTGGTTTTGGTTAGCGATAAAGCTGCATCTCTCTTCATGCCACTACTAATGTGTACGGGACGTAACGTTGTTACTGTCTGGCATCACTGACGCAGGATTGATGGACTGACAGATGGTACTGTTGATCTGAACTCACGCACACAGATCTGATTATTCACTGTTTGGCTCCGCTCCCTTATTATCTGCATCCCTGCATGTCTGGGACCTTTACCACGACACTCAGGTCTCCACAGCACAGACAAAGCCAACAATGAACATTCAAACTTAGCAACACTAGCTTGTTTGTTCAGGTGATTTCATTAAAACGTTTATTCTGCTGACATGTTCATTGACTTTCACAGCAGAAAATGTCAGTTCTTTACCATTTCTTCTTGCAAAAACAGGAATTCAGAGTAAACCTTATGTCACTTTGTCTCATTTTGCTGTGTAGGATTATATATGTAAAATTATGTTTACCATGATGTATCGTAAATAATTTTCTTATTTGAAATTTATATTTATATTCCATATTTGATAATTTCTTTGACCATCCTTGGCTAAGAGTTCAATGTTCAAGAGTTAAATTATGTTTTTCCTGCAACATTGAAGTAGTACTTATGCAAACTCTGGCAATAAATTAAATAACTATGGCATAAAAAGAAATCCTTAAATATAACTTTTAAAGTTGTGGATTTTGCATGGCAGTGAAATAGTATGAGATTACGGCCAGTAAAGAAAATATCCAGACTTTCTTATAGTAAAAGCTCTTATTTTTTCATACTTAATGTCACTCTGGATGATCTTCTACATGTTCTTTGCCCTGAATGGTGTTTATGTGACCAAAAGAAAAAAACTACATTGCTCAAAGATTCTTATTGAAAAGTTTTTTCTGATACAAAATATAAGTACATATTTTTTTAAATTGTATGAACTTTAAATTCAAATAAATGCTGTTTATGGCTTGCAGAGGGACCAGAATCCAATAATGTTGCCCTTGTTGGCGTAGCAGCAATGTCATCCAATCAGGTTGGTCTGCTTCAGTCTAAGTATTAAATGAAGGTGTTAGTTTAGAGAGCTAGAATGTATCATAACAAAACCATACATTATTTTTAATTGGCTGGCTGGGTTTGGTCTGGAACTCGTGCTAATGAAAATGCAAAGCCTCGTCTAATAAACTGTGTCTGTAGCACAGTCCCACAAGCTTGTTCCTACAAGTTCCACAAGCGGTTTACCAATAAAACAGAGCTTGAAGAAGTCGTAAAGCATGTTAGCTACCTCAATAGGTTATGGGAAAAAAGTTTTAGGAAAAAGAAAGCAAAGCAAGAGAGCATGTAATTGAAAACAGAGGAAACTTAACTCGTGTCCTTTTTATTAAAATTTAACTCACAAAATTCTCTAAGTGAATTTGATATTACAGTGCCATGTTGCCAAATGTAGGAAAAATGTGTTTTAAATGGCATGGGGGAGGCAGCAGGGGTGAATGCAGGTACTGTTCATATAAAGCCCCTCTCTAACTATATGTTGACTCAACCGCTCAGATGTCCAAATCTAAGCAGGAAAAAAAAAAAGTCATATTGCAGTTTTTTTCCACATATAGATTAACCTTTAGATTCAGGTTAACAGTCCTCTAGTGCAGGAAATGCCTCTGTTTCACATGGTAGCAGGGCCAGCTCGCAAAATAAATGTTAGCTTGAGTTGCGACACCATCCTTCTAAAGTTTCTAAATTTAGGACGTCTCGAACGCTCCTGCTGTTTGTGCAAATGACACTCTTGACAATTTAAATTATTATCTATTTACTGAGACACATACACAACTTGGAAAAAAAGAAACAAAAATCATAATCCAACTTTTGCTTTTTTTTTTTTTTTTAACACTTTTTCATGTTCCAACTAAAATTTTCTATGCATGTCATTGGGCTTTTATAAAGGCAGTACAGTTATTGAGAAGTGGAAGGAATGTGACTTTTGAACAAGCTTACTAATATAAATTTGAACACTGTGTATTGTTATCCCATTAATCTGACCGTTGTTCAATCTGTCATCTGAAAATGTATGACAGGCTTTACTGACAGGATGGGTAAGGACGGCATTTATTCCAGAGGCCGCCTGGGAAGACCTACAGAGTCACACTGCTCAGGTGGGAGAATTTGTTGACAGAACAACTAGTTCAGTTCAGTGCCTTTATTGCCCTCTAAGGGGAAAAATATTTTTCAAACATACAAAACAACACAAAATACGTAAGACAATGTTAAAAACAGACAAAGCACGCAAGCGCCAATTCAGAAATATATAAAAAGACTCACAAATTTGGACCTGATTGCTGTGGGTACGGATGAGTTGTTCCATCTGTTGCTTTTAATCCTAGGAAGCCTAAATGTCTGCCAAGAGGGAAGAAGCTGAAACTCCAGATTTAAAGTGAGTGTGGTCTGAGCAGTGTAGGATGAGCCTTGCTTTCTGAGTGGTGTGATAAATTAAAATATTGTTAAGGGGAGTTTGGGGTTTCCCAACTATCTTGCTTGCCTCAGTACCAATTTTGTTGAGCAGTTTCTGTTCTGAACACTTACGTTTCCAACCATACAATCAATTTGGTGACTATTAGTCATAGACACCAAATATATATACGGCCTTGACAAAAGAGTCGGAAGGCGAACTTGTATTTGTCACAACCCATGTAAGGAACAAATATGTGGAAGAAGATGCTTTGGTCAGATGAGACTGAACTTGAACCTGAACTGTTTGATTCACATCACTGTGGTGTCCTGCTGTGATGAGGGAATACTTTTCTTCAGTATCAGCAGCAAAGCAAGGTACCGTTGATGGGAAGATGGACGGAGTTAAATACAAGAAGATCCTGGTTAAAACCTATTGGGGACTACATAATACTTCAGACTGGAGTAACAAAATAATAAAACTTATCATAAGGTCAGCGCTATGATGGAATGGTTTGAATTGAAAAATGTCAATGTGTTTAAACATTAACATCCTTTATGATCCAGGCTTATGTATCATAAAGGTGAACCCAGGCAGTCTGAAATTAAACTCACATAATGTTATGTGGATTTTTTAAAGAATAATTCTGTTCTTTCCACTTCACAAGAGCATGTCATTTTGTGTTGGTCTCTCACAAGTTTAATAAAACACATTCAAGTTTGTGGATTTTGTATGGCACTTTTGAAAAAGATCAAAGGTAAGGAACACTTTCACCGATGTACCCTAAAAAAAGCAATGATGGCCAGTAAACTTTAGTGCCTTAAATTGTGAGACATAGAGAAAGACTCATTTTCTTTGACATATAAAGAAATAAAACAAAGACCGAGCTGTCGGGGGTCGCGCCACATTTGAAGTGATCAATGATAAAAGTACTCCAAGGGCTTTTTGAAGAAAGGCTGATGGGGTGAATTTTCCATGCCTCTGTGCACCGAATGTCTTTGTAAATAAGAGGAAAGAGCTGGTAAGGTTCTCTGAGGGCTGTGGTCTGTGATCAGACCTTATAAGGAGGCTCACTAGTCAACACAGCAGTCGGTAGGACATTTGATCCTACGAGACAATGGAGAGCACTTGCACTGGAAACAGTGGGCAGAAAAGGAATCTGGGGGAAGGGAAGCGTATGGTTAACCATCCTGAAGGTATCAGTGACATGCCGTAAGGCATGTTCCAGGACATTAAAACTAAATTGTAGCAGGAGTAAAAGTCTTGGCATCATACAGAGTGAATTCTTTACTAAAGATACAACTTTTTCTTTCACTTGAGTAAAATGCAAAGCTAACTTCCTTTAACCTTGAGGCAGCATGTTTCTGAATCACAGAAGTCCGGGAAAAGTAGCTGATGTCGACCTTTCAGAGACGCCACGCGATCGAGGTGAACATGTTCATTCCTGAGAGCTGTTGACAGCGGATCTGACGTTCAGGTCAGCATGAGCAAATGTCATCCACAGAGCTCAGAGATTTGTTGTAAACTGCAAGAAAACAGCTGTTACTAAACTTTTCTCCCAACCCTAATCCATTCCTGTCATTTATTCCACTTAGCAAAGAAGAAGAAGTAGACATGTCTTCCTGACAAGTACATGCCTTGACAGTGCACTATTGTCACTAGGTTATTCCACCATTGGAAGCTTTTACAGTCTTAGATAACAGCACAGTAACTCTGTTTGACGTCTCTTTATATTGCTTTTATGTTCTGCTATTTTGTTGGCAAGCCAGTGACCATGTGGGGCCTGAGGTGGCAGAGAAAATGTTGTAGCTGTAAGAAGACTTTAGAAGAGACATAGAGGATAAGAAGAGGCAGATTACCTAACGGATCACATTTGTTTTTTGCTAATTGATCTGAAGTACAGGTATTATTACCAAGGGGTTCAGCTTGATGCTAGAGGGCCTTACGAGCAGTCAGTGAGTGAAGACTCAGCATATTCAACAACATGTAAGCCCACAGGGAGAATGTTGGTCACAGAGATGCTGTAAAGACATGGTGTTAAGTGAGTGACATTGCTTTGGTGCAGCTATGTGGCTCACAGGCTAAGTAGTCAGAGGCAGGTGTGAAGACCAGACCACCTACGTACCAAGCTGAGAGTACATACAATTACAGTAAAAAAAATATTCTCAGTCTTTTAGAAATGGTCCAAGTGGATCGCATTATCTCAGTCAAGTTCATTTCAGATTTCCTTGAATTTGTCCTCACAAGTCCTTGTGATTATTTGAATTTGTTCAATTGCCAGAAAACTGCAGCAATTATCCAAGATTTGTAGTAAATAGGTCCTTAATGTCCGGATGCAATGCATGCAGATTCTACTTAGGTTTAAGATGTTTTCTAGAAATGACAATCATAAATATCCCAATATTATCATCATAGATGGGGATGATCCAATATTGATACTGGACCCTATTCTGATGCCATTCTTGGACCAGATATTGGGCTGAGGCCACAAATTCATCCACATATCCAGAGAGCAAGGGTTTGTACGATTGAAAGTCATATTTGACCCATTTTATGTTGGTTGTTTAAATTGTTCACTAAAATAAAGTTGTAAATTTACATGCACCATGCATGGTAAGCTTATAAATTGCATATGAACAGAAGATTTTATTTTATTAAGTTAAGTTACTCAGGCAAGTTCAGGCAAAACTGCCAACAGTCTTCCATCAGTATGGCTCCTGTTTGACCTCACTAGTTATCTTATTTTTTTCAGTGGTACCGGGAGTCACAGGAACCATTACTTTGTACCTGTCTGAAAAGAAGGCTATTCATCTTTGTTTTCTCAGGTAGCTTGGCACTTTGCTGGGATGTATTTTGATTCCTGCAGATGAAACTATCCTAACCCAAGCATTACAAGCTACCTAAGATGCTCCCCTCTTAGTTTTCTGTAGTTTTCATTATTACAGTCTCTCTACATACCCCAAGATCTAACAATGGGGTAAATCTGCAGGAACATCCACTCCTGGAGAGACATACAATTGTCTTCAATAGGCGCTTGTGGGCCAGACAATTTGAAGGGATCTCTGAGGGCTTTGGGAAATGAAAAGTTTCAACACACCCTAAAGGGCTTGTTATAATTGCATCTGCACTTGCTGCAAATAGGAGTGTTGAGTTTACACAATGGTTATTCTCACCAAGATACATCAGACCAGCAAGCTGTCAAAACTTCTGCTTTGAATAGAGAATATTTAATATAGTTTATCTCTTTGTCATCAGAACGCATTTACTTAAAAATTCAATCATTGCTTCTTTATTTTGACTTAGTTTGCTATGTGAACAAAGACATTGTGCAACACACGGAATATGGTGTCCATCCGTCCATCCATTATTTATACCCACTTGTCCTTGCAGGGCTGTGGGAGGGTTGCTCTCTAGCAGTCATTGTACTCCCTATAGAGGTTTCTTGTCCAGTATTATTTATTTCTATTATTTTAACAGTGTTCCTACTAAATGTTACAGCCAGGAAAACAACATAATGCTGTATATCCAGATCATATACAAGCAATGAGTTGTTCTTGTAGTTCCAGAGTCGTTTCATGTGTTTCTTTTATTGTGTGGGTCTGTTCGGCCCTAAAGTGATTTTACCCAGCAAGAGGTAAACAGAAGCAGCAGACGTGCTGCTGAAGGGCTGCTTATTCATCTCGTCATCCCAGAAACATTGACAGCTGGCTTTGACAATGAATCCGAAGGGAGATCCTGCAGAGAGAATCTGGCCCTTTCTCTTTTCTCTCCGAAGGGGTGAAAGTCTTAATCCGCCTCTATTCTCTGCGGAGCGGGGATTAGCCAAGCAAAGTTTAATGTGCACACCTTCAGGTTAGGAACCAAAGCGAGGCCCCTGCTCTGCAGTCACACAGGAGGTCAGAAGTTTGCAAACAAAACACAAGGTTTACCATCCCTATTGGCTGCAGCAACTCCACGAGGACCACATCACTGGATGGTGATCAGGCCGATTTTAATGACCTTATTGTCGGAGGGACAGATTGTTTGACTTGTCAATTTGGACTTTGTGCATACATTTAACCCCTGAGCAAGGCCGTGACCAAACTGAATTTGCATTAATTCACTGCAAAAATTTAGCAAGAATTGTGTAAACAAACTTATAAATAAAGAGATGTCACGTCTGACGCTGCAGAACATCAAAAGGATATTTCTTTGCTCTGTTCCGCTCAACATATATCGCCAGTCAACAGCTGCTGCTGCTGTTTGTCAATTCAAGTCGCTGCCAAGGGAAAGATCATAACTGAGGTCTGTGGGATAATGAGTCATTAGTTCTTAAACACACTGGCATGCAAAAATATTGTTTGTCTTTTGTTATGGAGAAATGACAACAGAGGCAACATTTAGAGGGAAATAAACTTAGCATCATATTTTGATTCTGAGCACACTCTGCTCTGAGGACATCTTCTGTCCACTCTGATCTCCAGTTCTTCCCTTGCATTTCATTCATATCCAGTCATCAACTGGGACATTCCAGGAGCTTTGTGTGCTTCTCGTGAAACTGAAAGAGTTTCCTTAACTTTGTGCTTGTCATAATATTGTTACCTATATAATCAACCTTCTGTTTTAATTCTGTAGATTTTTATGCCCTTTTGTCCTTCGATTATACAATGTCTGGCAGTAGCTGTGCTGAAAAACACGCCCAGGTCAACATGTTTTCAGCTCTAAACTTCACTCTTGGGGCGTTGTCTTTGGAGCGATGCTACTTCTCCTCCTGGTGAATGCAGTAAGATCCCAATAAATCAATTTTGGCCAGAATATTTTCTCAGAGTATTTCATTATTTTATCCAAGTTTTCACTGTTGGAGAAAATGTTTTTTTTCCCCCCTTTTATTATTATCTACTTGCAAGAAAAGGATTTAATGTTGAAGCCGTCATTTGCTATCAGCATGTTTTTTCTCTCCAGCTGAATACATCAAACTTTGTGTTTAGTATGTCACACCTTATGAGAAACTTTTTTAATAGACCATCAAATAGAACCAAACCAGTCGGTCTTAATTTGCACTGATATGGGTCAGGATCAATTTTTAAAACAAATTTCAGTAATTGCTTTGGCTCGCTACGGCTTTTTGCAGTTGTTTTTCATTGTTAGATTTAGTTGGAAGCCATATTTTTTTTTACATTTGCTTTATGTTTCACGCTGTATTTCAAAAACAACTGCATGTCTTTAAACAAAAAGAAATGGTAAATGATTGATTTTCTTTATTAACAAGACCAAGTGAGCAAGCTGAGTGCCATCATATACGGTTGGATGCTTTAGCTTTTTATTGGCTCAAGTAAGTTGTGTAAGTGGAAACAGGTGCCTCAACTGGTATAGGGCCGTGCTGTAAACATCTGTGTATACAGACTGTATGTATCTGCAGCTCTACACTCATGTTTATTGTAGCATTTTCTCTTGGCATACCTACTTGAATTTGATTGGCAGCTTTACATTGAAATGTTTATTTATTGTAATGATCAAAAACTGCTTTTACAAAAGCAAACTAACAGCCACAATTGGTTTTTGGAGTAACCAGCACCATTGTCATGTCAAAATTTTGGATTCTTCTGTATCAGGATGGGGTGGGTTAGATTTAGCTTAGCATCACTGTCTCTATGAACTACAGTAAAATCTGTGACTGTCCCCAAGTGATTGAAAAAGGAATTACTTGAATTAATCAGGGAGCAGATTGCTTTGTCAATTGGAGCCACTCCAATCGCCTTTCATCAGTGCAGACTGAGTGTTTGCATAAAGTAGCATTAGATTGAGTTATGTTATGTTGCTGCAACTTTTGAGCAACATTGGCAAATAGATGGAGGTGTTGCTTTAGCACTACAATCTTGTGATCAAACTACATGTGTTGTAGTTTTGAAGCTATGCTCATTGTTTTTCCAGATTTGCTAAATAATTAAATGTAATTTATCAAGACACAAAGAAGTCAGCCTAGGATTATGTGAAGAAATTTCAATGCTGTCTCTTCATGTTGGTGTTGAAAGGGTACCTCTGCTCATTTTGTTTGCAAAGATTAGAAATCTTCCCACTCACCTAAGTATCCATCATTGACATTAAAACATGATTGGCCAGCCAGCAGTGTCAACGTAGCTTCGATCCAGATGAGTTATGGATCTAACTTAGGCTCAGTGGAAAATCTTTAGCTTTCTGACTGGCTAAAAGCACATGGTTAGAAATCTGCTAAAGAAGGGGAGGCTCTGGACATTAATTCATTGTGAAACCAAGCATCTTTTATCATCAAGCCTCATTTATTATGTAGAGGATTAAGGCATCCCTAAATTAAGGGCGACTTTGATCATGACTACTGGCTGCTGGAATGTACAAAGGATTGAGCATAAGGAAAGGCAACAATTACCAGCCGACAGAGAGTCATTAGGCAGGGAGCAGCTGCCCACGTTCCAGACAGGGTCCTTCCTCTGTTCTTTAACCATTACCAACCAGGACCTTTGATAACATCAAACCCCCTCTGCTCGTCCACCACATTTAGACCGAACCAGGCTGCATGACGCTAAGTACAACTGTGCCAGACTCCGCAGAGATCCAGCATTCCCCACAGCTAAACTGGAGAGGAGTGGCACGACAGGAAGTGTCCAGGGTGGGCAAAAGCTGGAGGGCGGGGGTCATTGAGTTTGTGGAGAACTGCCAAGATGTAGTTTAAATGCGATGCTATCTTTTTAGGAGTTATTTGCGTTCGTCTTCTCTTACTGATTTACCAGTACACCAGTAAAGTTATTTACATAAAGATTGAGTTTCCATCCCAGTTATTTAGGTTCCATTATCCATCAAATGCTGATGACCATAAGATGAGATAAGATATCAAAAATAGATAAATTGGTGAGAATTTGCCTTAAAAACTTGAACTTCCAGTTATGATCTATATTTAGCTGTCAACCAAGTTTATTCGTCACACATTCTCTCGACCTGACAATAGCCAAAAGAACTTAAAACTTATCTAGATCCTTTTTATTAGTGTTTAACAGAAAATTTACAAAGTGGTTTGATTTTACCAGGTGTCATAGTCATTTTTTTGGTTTGTTTTAATCAGAAACAACAAAAGGCTGTCTCACTGAACTGCCTGGGTTTGATGTTAAGCACGAGGCTGATCTTTGACTCATCCCTTCTCTTTGGCCTTTTGACTTCAAAGGTAACAAAGGTTATTTAGTTAAGGTCAAAGAAGGTTCCTGCAGGGATAATGTCACTGCAAACTGGGATATAGAGGGCCATTAATGTACGGAGACATATTAGCTTTGAACTTATCCATAGAGAAGTAGTTCAGTTTTATCAGAAACTTTTATAAGAGCCCATGGTGTTGTTAGAAATGGCAGCAGATTAAGTGATTCTGCACAACAATGTTTTGTTGGGCAGAACAACAAAACTAGATTCCATATTAGCTAAATTCCAAGTAATGTGCAGCGTCTCAATATAATGAATAAGTGATTGTTTTTATAATTATTTTTAAGTCATTGCATGTAATAAATAAATACGTTGAGTGAGTAAATCAATTCCAGAAGTTATATTGACAATTAAATGATTACTTATAAAATTTATTGAAGAAAACTTATATATTATGTTATGTTAAAACTATTTCCAGTATGTATTTAAAACCTGCAATGCACAGACATGGTCTAAAAAGGCGCAAATCTTTGTTCTCACTGCCTGACGAAAGATTTTCATCTAGTTAGTTAGTTTGCAAAATGCCAAAAATAATAACTGGCCTCATTTTATTTCTATTTTGTTTAAATTCAAATGCTTACAAACACTAACATCAAAACCTTTTGACATTTTAATGGGTCAATCACATTGTTTGAGTTAATTAGAGACAGATCTGTGGACGTTTATTAAGGTAACACCTCAGACTCACTGCTTCCATTTTAGTTTTTCTTCAAGTCTGTGGTATCCACATTTTTAATGCTTGCATTACATTTACCTTACACCCAGGAAATATGAATAACTATCAGATGAAAGTGTGGCTTATAATTGAAGTTTATAAAGATACATTTCAGTGACACTGAAGGATATTGGGGGATATTGCTCTAAAGAAACAACAACAAAAAAAACAATTCTACCTCTAGTTTAGTTTCTGAGTTTTTGCTTAGTTGTATTTCTGTATTTTGCTTTAAAGTCCTATTCAGTGTCCCTGAATTGATACAATGGATAGGATCAGCAGCGCGTAGAAGTAAAAGAAAACAAAATAACTAACCCTACGATTTCAAGTGTGTTCTCTGGTTATAACAGTGTGTGAGGGAAAAATAGAGTCATCTTTAACTTTTCTGGGAACCCTCTCTCTACCTTGTTATCAATAGTTGACTGTTTATGAGTTTTTCCATCTACATTGTTGTTGAAAACCGCATAATTAAATGTCACCCTTTGGTGCACTTTACCACTTTGAAGCCCATGCAGCCATGATTAATTCAAAGGATTAGGTTACTTCATAGCGCAGTTGCAAGCGCACACAGCCATTTCTTTTTCTTCTTCATTTTGAATACTCCGAGATCTAAGTTGCTTTTCACCTTCTAAGGAAAACTAAAGTTAACCTCTAATCCCTGTAGACTAATTTTAAAGCCATAGAGGTTATTTTAAGGATTAGGGAAATGTTATCACAGGCCCAGCAAGCTGAAAGCTTCTTCAGCTCCTGCTTTCCCTGGATTACGCTTCAACTCCGTTACCTGCTGATGGCAGTCATGAACTTGGAAGCGTTTGCTTGATGTGGCGTGAGCTCCAAATCGAAATTGCTCTTGACATACCCAGGATGTGTTCAGTAGCAGCTGAAAAAACTCACATATTTAAGAAAACTTATTTGTTTAAATTAGTTTAACCGCAAACAGTCAGTCTAGTATCATTTATCCAAAAAAGTCTTTCCATAAGAAGGTCAAGTTTGTTTATTATTATTATTTCTTTTTTCTATTGGCAGACATGCAAATTTAAAATGTAGTCTGTCATTAGCTCACCAATGAAAATGATAAATCTCCTATCTTTACTCTTCTTAATCCTTTCCATGGGCATAACGCACATTAGTCATGACATTTTCATAAAGTGTATTCTAGATTTTCAAACAGCTGTGAACTGCCCAGGAGCTGAGAAACTGCTCACTGCTTAACTAGCTCAGTAGCTAGATAAGTGTCTACTTTAGCGTTGAGTACTATTAGTTAAGTACTACATGCTATTAAAAATAACAAGACTCTTAAAGTAGCATAGGGATGTTCTTTTGTGTCTTTTAGTGCCGCCTATAGGACAGGCTCTCTATAATAACTGTAAATAACTAATGTTCACAACTTTCCATGTAAGTCTGTAAAGTTACTATGATATTGTCGGGTTGAATATCATTGGACGTTGACAACAACAAAGTTCAGGGTTCAGAATACGTTGTTGCTAAGGGTGCAGCATGGCTGGGCTCACACCGAACAGTCGGCTCGCGGTCACTTGGTTGCAGAATGTTGGTTTTCATGCGCGCCCTTCAACATCCTTTGGACACACCGTACTGACCTGCTGTGTACCTCTTCCTGCTGTCCTGTCTACTTGTCTGTGTCCACAATCAGCTACACTGTGAGATGCATATACCCACAGCGGGCTGGCTTTAAGCCGCTTAAATAACTGTTATATCTGACAGCAGACAAAAAAAGCAAAGACAAACCTCTTCTTGATGAGAATCATCTCCTTTTTTAAAAAAAAAAAAAATTATTTGATGTCAAGCTCTGCTGCATGAATATCTGGTCTGTATAGATAAGATATTGAAGGCCTGTGTCTTTGTGTGAGGAAGACCTGGGAGAAAAACATATTATGAGGACGTATAGAGTTTAGAACAGTAAGATTATAGCTATTCATAAGCAATAGAAAAGGAAAAGTAGTGGTTATTTAGTTGGAGAGAAGGCAGGTTTCTGAAATGTTTCTCTTTAGGACTTTTCAAGATTAAACGTTGACGAGTGTTAATCTGTTTAACCCATCTTGATTAAAATGTTATGATAAATTCCTGGCAGATATAAAAATAAAAAAAAAAAACAGCAATATGTACCAAAATGTCTAAGAATGTGTTCTACAGTCAGACTTTAAGTAAGAAACATGAAAACACTTTCAGAAGGAAGGAAGCCAAGAAAGATGGATGGATGGATGGATGGATGGATGGATGGATGGATGGATGGATGGATGGATGGATGGATGGATGGATGGATGGATTAAACAACAAAGAGAGAACAAAGACTTTTTACCAGACTTGGAAACATTCAAATCAAATCTCCTACTTTTCTAGACTATCCAGGAACACTGAAAAGTGCACAGTTAGTATTTTTATTTTTATTTTTTATCAGATCCAAGCTCCTCTCTGAAGACATTCAGTCTTTTTCATCCTCAAAGTGAAGAAACTGATTCAGCCACTGCTGAGCAAGCACTTCAAAGAACAAGGATAAGAAAAAAAAATATTCCCCAATTGCTGCTTTCCTTGTGTCTGATCTCTGTTTCTGAGGAATCTCTTGTACACAAATAGATGTGTCCAGATTTGATCATTTGTGTCCACACCCAGACAAAAATGTCTAGTCTCTCTCTTGGATTAGCTGCCCTTTCCTATTGCTTTATCAGATTCGACTGACAGACATGACCAACGGCTGTATCGCTGGTGTGTGAGTAGGTTTCATTTCCCTTTATCTTTTCTTTTTTTCACACTCTAAGCCAGATCAAAAGGCTCAAAGCTGCTCAAAGAAGGTGGAGAAAATGGCATCCGGTCTTCATGTGAGCTAATCCGAGCCAGGTGGAAGACGGAGGGAGGAATGAAGACTGATGAGAGGCTTGATGTACAGATGTAGATCAGGGCTCCTGCCAAAATCTATGATTTTGTTAGCCTTGTATATTCTACCAATGCATTTTTGTTTAAAAATGTCACAATTTAACTAAACAAAACCTTAACAATAAGTCAACTACTGTCACCTTAAAATCATCAGCAGAATGATTGGTGAACTACCAACAAAGGACAAAAAAAAAATGGTACATGCTTTTGTTTTCAGTAGGTCAGATTGTTGTTACAAGAAAACAATAAGTAAGTAAAATAAAAAATAAAGACAGCTGTAGTTCATCCAGAATGTTGGAGCTGGACTGTTGTCCAAAGCCAGGTGACGGATCACATTGCATCAGCGATGAAATCATTACATTAACCATGTAGATCCTTCAGTTCAGATTTCTTTTCTCCGTGTTTCCAGGAAAGGAAAGCAGTATTTAATTTCAATGCTATCCTACTTACAAGTTTAGCAAAGTTTTGTATGTCATCTCCAGCAGCTAGATCAATTATAATAGTGATAATAGCAATAGTAGTAATAATAATAATAATAATAATAATAATAATAATAATAATAATAATAATAATAATAATAATAATAGTAATAATAATAATAATAATAATACAAACTGGAACAGTGAACAAATTACAGCATGGTTTTATATGTCTGAGAATTTTTCAAGGGCTTTCTAACAACAACTAAATGCTACGAAAAAGCAAAAGGGCAATGCTGCGCTCTTAACGTTAATGGCCCTGTACAATAAATACGGCAGATGCTGTCTTCTCCAGACTTTTCAGAATGATTTGGTTATAAATTTTATTGCATCTCGTCAACTTGATATTTTTTACTTCTGACCCGGGAAGTAAAAAATACGTCTCCTCCCGCGTCCGTTATGTCACCACAGCTTTGCTGCTTCGCTGATCGTCCGAAAAGAAATTGTGTTCTGTCACAAATGGTTTTCATTATTAAGTTAAAAATAGTGTGCTATAAACCCTCTGAGGAGGGTTAAATGGTCATTAGTCTTGAAAGAAAAAAGCAAACAGGATATCCTTTAGGCAAATAACTCGGCAAACAAGTGTTTTCTCATTGTTTCCAGCTGCTCCATGTTTCTATTTTACATTAGTTTAAGGTTTGGCTTTGAAGGATCTAAAAATCTTGTTTGCATTAACAGTAATTGCCAAAGGAGAGTTTGGGTTTAGACCTTGCCGTAATTGGACCTAACTCAACTTAAGTACATTAACTTAATGAAGTGCTGCTCATGTCCGAAGCGTGTGGTCAGCCACAGAACATCTTGCTTAAATCCTCCTCCCCCCAGTAATAAATGGCCAGTGAGGGTCACGCACAGAGAGCAGATACCCGGGGAAACAAAAACAATCCCCCTCAACTGTTTAAACTTGAACTCCGGCAGGCCGATTGGTAGGGTTTGGGGTCAGCGCCTCCCACCGCACATCAAAGATCGCCAGAATCGGCAGATAGACGCTCAGGCCGAGTGAGCGAAAACAGCTGGGCCCTAGCAAAACAAAGATGATATAAGTGGCTTCCTCCTTAGTGGCGGCTCCGGAGCGGTCAACGATGATAAGGAGCAGCTTATATTGTGTTTGAAGCCCAGAACCGGCCCTCCTTCCACCCGCCAGCCAGCAACCTGAAAACCAGACAATTTAGAGCCTGGTGTAATGCAAGAGGAAATATAAACTGTGATCTCTTGAACCCAGTCAAAAGAGAAAGGCCTGGGTTGTGTCTGTACACCGTGTTGGGGAAGTAGCGGTAGTGATGGTTGCTTATAAAAGAATATGATTTGTGAAAGCTTTTCAAGATCTCTTAATGTCGTCTCGAAAGTTATGAAGCAGTGGCAAAGGGTAAAAGCAATAAGAAAAATTATATGTTTAGACTTCTGAGGGATAGAAATTTTGAAATTGTGTATACTTGTAAACAAAAAGGTAGGTCATTTTTGAGAAGTGAGGACATTTTCCTGGTTCTCACTTTTTTTTTTAAATTTTACCGAGGTTTACTAGTTAGGTTTAGCGGGATGGTGTGAATTAAATTTTGGTTAAGGTTACGGTTATGAATCACTCCAATGGTTGCGGTTAGTCATAAATAAACGTAGTAAAATGATTGGAAGTCAATACAAAGTTGTATATTATAAGGATGTTTGTGTTTGTGTGGGTTTTTTTTCTGTTTCGGCTTTAAGAACATGTTTTAAAACAAAACCAGAAGCCAGAAGTTTTCAAGCAAATTCAAAGTCATTTTTCAAATGATTATTTGGCAAAACTTATCCATACCAATATAAATAATGTGTAACCTAACCTATCTAGCCTAGAATTTGTGCATAAGCAGCATAAATTGTTTTTTTAAATTATGGCTGGTAACATAACTCTAAACTTAAAGACTTCTCTTAGTGTGTGTCCAACTGGTACATTTGTTAACATATCCTACTATAATTACCTTTGATGAAAGAAGAGCAGAATGAGAACATACCAGAAGGTTAACCCTTAGCCTTGCTTTGCATTATAATGGTGTTATTAAGGCAAACAAGGATTCAAAAGATTATATCACTAACCTGGAATAAGAGTGTCGTTTAATCCTGCTGTTTTATGCCAAAGAGAAGCAAAACATTTGTATTAATTAATGTCAGTACTCTTGCATAACCTAAACAAATTTCACAAGGTTAATAGGCTAGACTTGTGTGGGGGGGATTATGCAGCATTATGGAAATGACGGAGCTAACATGATTATGTTGTGAACACACTGTTGCATGATAAGATTACTATGGTAATCCTCTCATTATGTAAGTCTGTGCTCTGTGCCTGAACCTGTAACCTTTATATAAATATATTTCCTTTAATTAAGCACATTCACACTCTTGTTGAATCAGAAGGGACTGCAGCGCTGCACAAGTTTCAAAAAGTTGCCTTTTTTTTTTTTTCTCGCAAAAAAAAAAAGTTGTGTTTTTTCAACTTGTTTTATAAATGATTACAAATGATTTAGCGATTAATAGCGCTGTGAAAAAGTATCTTTCCCTTTCAGGATTTCTTCTGTTTTTGCATTTATAGAGGATTACTTTTTGCCTGCTTCATGTTGTCAGATATGTCCTGTTTAATGGATGTTTGGATCCTACAAGTCAGCAATGACAGTAAGTGCCATTTATTTTCCTTGCCACTGATTGGCTGTTCCCCGAGAGCAGATGGAAGACTGTAGATATTAGACTCTGCTAAGATGGTTTTCACCTTTGTACTAATGCAAATTAAGGTATATTTCGTATTTTAACTATTCAATTTGGTGTTTTTATATATCCGTGGGTAGCTGTTGTTCCCAACCCTCACAAATACTGTAAGCATAGTTTCCACCTAATCAGAAACTGACCTTACGAAATTCTCAAAGAAACCTATTACCAACTACAAAACTACCATCGGGTTACATTGTCTTTGGTGTGCAGAGGGGACCGTCCAGATCCTCTCTTCCCCTAGGGCCGTCCAGAGCCCCCGCCACTCTGGTGAGAGTGCGAGAGAGAGTTGAAGATCTCACAGCCAGAATGGTGGGGCCCCATCTGGGCCCCTGAATTAAACATCAGCTAACCAGACGGACTCCCTGCCTCAGAGTTTCAGGGACAAACGGGTAGAAAGCCAATTAACCTTTTTAGATGTTTCTGTGTAGCCAGTAAAGAGGTAAGGTTAAATATTTACAAAAGGATTTGATCTTTTAAGTACACTGACTTGTATTTGTATGAAATTATTTGGACAGAACAGCAATCTATTTACTGTTGTATTGACGAGTATTCAAAATCATTCAAAATCAGAAGGTAAAATTAATAAAAACTGAGCTTGGAAAAAGTTGAAGGTCACATAATGCCACAATGTCGTCAGTGGACTGTCAGGATGCAACCACGTTCTTGTGACGCTGTGAGGTAACACCGCCACACTCGAGACGTCGCTCAGGAAAGCAGAAGTCAGCGGCTTTAGGACAGACTTTCTTTTACAGTTGTTTATCTTCTAGTCCACTAAAAAGTTTTGTTCATCAAACTACACTGCTTGGTGGAAGCTTGATAGTTCGCTACTCTGTCGGGGAAAAATTATCGATCATTGTATTTCTTCTTGATTATGTAAGTCAGCTTTCATGTCGGAGTACTGCGATGTAAACACCAGATTTGTCCAGCCGTGGAGAAATATTTCCAGTGTAACAGGATGCAGGAAGTATGATTTAACTTTCACTGAGTGCTTCCATTAACATTCCAAATAAAATGTCCCAGATTTATTTCAGCGCTGAGCAGTCTGTACGTATTAGGACAATAATACGTTTTCATGGACCTGGCTCTGCTCCAGAGACAAAGAATTTGAAGGAAAACACATGCTACGAGGTCAAAATGGTGACTTTTGGGTTTTAGGCGTGTTCACAGCTATGCAGGGTGTAGAGTTGGGAAGTATTTAAAGGTCTACTGATGCTCTACTGGGTGCATTGTTTGCAGTTACTTGCAAAGTACAAATAATATGGATAGTGAAAAAGAAAAAAATATAGTTTTAAACCAACCTCATCCCTACATTCTCTTACTCATTATTGTTGCTTGACTTTTTTCCATGCTTTTTTAACTAGAGAGAGAAGGGATTCTTTTCTCTTTTTTTTTTTACAGAAAATGTTTACAACAGTGCTAAGCAGGAATTCATTACATTCAGCGCTCAGTCCTCCTCCTTCGAAAGGCTGACACCTCAATCAATCTGTCCCCTCAGGGAGGGAAAACGTGTAATGACGGTGAAGCTTGAAGAAACAGGTGTTCGTCATGCTTTGACGATGGTGCTGAGAGTTTCAGAAAGAGTGTGAATCACTGCTAATTGTGCAAAATTATAGTTTGAGGGGGTGCGAAATGAACTCGCTCCGGTGGAGCTCAAGCCGAGAGGGTGAAACTTGGAGGGGTTGGAGGTAGCACGGGTTGTGGAGTTATGGAGGAGTTTTCAGAAGCTCGCTTAACAGCGACTACAGTTTACAGGAAAACGCTGCAAGGACTCAAGGGAAATGTTTCACATTGTGAAGGATGCAGGGGCTTTAGAAGTCTGTAAATTTCCATGGAATAAATCACAATCATATCTGAACAAAATGAAAATCAGTCATGGAAATAAAAAAGATTAGAATGCTGAAGCCTTTATCAATGAATAAATCTTTAGTAAAATAGAAGTTTCCAAATGTTTGAGACAGTTTCATTCATTTTGTTTATCTTCATTTTATTTGACCATATTAGAAATGACTACAAGTCAATAATGTAAACATATATGTGTAACAGTCTTATGAAAGGTCATAGTTAATATTTAGTCACTTATTTTATCAGAACAGACATTCATGAATAAATAATAATAATAAAAAAAACAGAAATGGAAGATTATTTATACTATTTGTATAGCTAAAACCAATAACCAGGAAAAATAATGCAAACTCCAGCTGGGAAATAGGTGACATCTTCTAAACGTCAGATATTGCTTTGTATGATTTCAATAATTTCATGATCTGTATGTATATTACTTTCCTGAAATATGTCTTGTTGGCTTCTTTCTCTTTCTCTGTTAATTTCCAGAACTGTTCTGTGCTGTGTTTTTTTTTTTATTTAAAAAAAACAGATAATTTAAATCTAGCTGCCCATGCTGCAGAGCACATTGTTTTACACCTTTAATAAATCCGACCACAGAAGTGGAGGTAATTAACAAATGGTAAGACCAGATTTCCATTTTGTCAAATTCATTTCAAATGTAAAAGCAAATTAGTTTATTTCTGCTAAACCATAAAGTGAATATGTAATTGACTTGGCTGGACAAAAGGTTATACAAAACTCGTGAATGTAGTAATTCACTGAGTGATGTCATGTTTGGTAAAAAAGGATATAAAAAAGACATTTGGTATTTAAGCAGAAAATCTTAGCTGTCACCTGATTTTGACAGCCCACGTTTGGAAATGATGACAGATTCTTGACTAACCATTTCCTTATTGCTTAAGATATACTTCCCTTTTAATGTTGGAGAAGTGTTTTTCTGTGACACATATATTCCAGCTTTCAAAAACAACAAGGCATTTGGATCAGACTTTGTTCTGATCAGATCTTGGAAATAATCCTAACTCAAAAGACTCTGGATACCAAACCGGACACTGTTTTATGCAGACGATGGCGTGTTTTATTGTCGCGTTCGGTCAAATCCTTTTATTTGGATTCGTCGGCTTCACAGCAGCAAAAACCAAAACTTGTGACATATACGCTTCTGTCGGGGAGAGCGTGACTCTGCCTTTTAATTATGAAGGACTGACAAAGTCACATTTTTTGAGGTGGACTCATAACTCCACCGTTGTTTTCTTCAGAGAACAAAATAGAGTGAAACCTGGGAAACCAGAAGACATCACTACAACTGGATCTCTGCTGCTGAAGAGTGTAAAGCTGCAAAGTTCAGGAACTTATCAAGCAGACACCCTGCATTCTAACGGCACCCTGGCTAAAACCTGGACTGGTCAGCTCTGTGTGATGGAAAATGTACCAAAACCTCGACTCAGTTATAGCTGCGGCACCAACGTCGTTAAGCTTAACTGCGAAGTCTCCAAGCCCGAGGGTCTGGTTTTTTCCTGGACGCAAGGTAAAAAGATCTTACCGAGTGAAACAAGACAAACTGTCAGCATATCACTGAGTGGCATAAAAGAAGACGTCAACTTTTCCTGTAGCGTGGCAAACAAAGTGAGCGCGGAGAGCAGCGAGACAGTTCGGCCGACGTGCACAGCCCCAATGCTTTGCTTTAAAACCAAAACTGTTCAGGGAGTCCTAGCAGGAGGAGCAGGTCTGATTTTTCTTTTGCTCGTCATTATTGTGGTCTTATGCCCCTCACGCAGACGCGCCAAATCTAGCATGCAGCCTAGTGACAGAGTGGAGTTCAAGAAGCCTTCTGTGCACCAGCGAGAGGCAGAGTCCATCACAGAGTATGAGAACATACACAATGTGGAGAGTTATCCATCCCCAAGTCCACAGCCTTCACCAAGGGCCTGTTACCAGAATATCTCCATGCTGGATGTTGGGACTGACAGTAAGTCTCCACAGCTGTCCACAGCTGCCGAGGGACAACGAGTGTCTCCTGTGCCGAAGCCGAGGACAAAGAATGCCAAGACACAAAACATCTGAGTTTGAAGGCCTCAGTCAGCACAGGAAATAGATCTGAGGAAAGCTAATAGTGTGATTACGCTCATTGGGAAATAAGAATGTATTATTATTATGAAATAATGAAATGTATTGTGTGATAAAGAAAGTGTTAAAATGTTCTTGGAGAGACCGTGGGATTGTTTACATTGAATGATTTCAGTTGTAATATGGTGTGAAGACATTTTTTTATTGAACTTGTTTAATTTTCTGAACTTCTAGTTCAATTTTTCCTCTAAAAGCTTACTTGTGGTGAAAAGCTGCCACCACCATGTTTCACTGTAGCATTGCTGGTGTGTTTGACTTTCTGGATTACATATTTTTACTCTTCACAGCAGCTGGAACACAGGAGATCTTTATGAGAAACTAAGGATCTCCTGGATCAGTTTCATGTAAATCAAAATAAGGTACATTTGTAGGGGTTCTGCTATGACTGTATTTTTTTCTGTAACTTATCATTTCTTTTAACTCTCATTTGTTTAATAAAAGTTTTGTTTTGCCAAGATAAATGCTTCATATGTTTCTTGTTTTGTTTGTTTGTTTGTTTGTTTGTTTGTTTGTTTGTTTGTTTGTTTTTACAGCAGGAAGAAGATAGACGAGTATTGAGGGTAGTATTAAATTACTGAACTCAAAGATTTACAGAAGACACTAAAATTATGCAGGAACCAGACTGGGAGCAAC
This sequence comes from Alfaro cultratus, assembly GCA_903066825.1. NCBI lineage: Eukaryota > Metazoa > Chordata > Actinopteri > Cyprinodontiformes > Poeciliidae > Alfaro > Alfaro cultratus. Next base: position 71,505 of record CAEFZX010024089.1, on the reverse strand, counting down.
AGCATATTCTAGCAAAGAATGACAGAAACTGAAAGTCTTAAACACTGAGGAGTGTGTTTACTGCATAGTGGGTGATTAGAAACAGGCTGCGATTGTGAGAGGAAGCAAATAACTGAAGTGTAATTGAGGAAATGGGAGAAATAGCAAAAAGAACCAGGGAAACACAGACACAGAAAATAGAATATGGCACAAAGCATGAACAGGCCATGGCCTAACATTAAAGTTAATCAAGATTCAAACCAAAAGCTTACAAAGAAGTTCAAAAACGGGAGCAACAACACAACATGAATTAAAATCAAAGTTCATTGTCCAACTTCAAAGTAAAACAGGAACTAAGATCCGCAAAGAGCAGCCACAACTAAAGGCTGCAATTCAGAGCTCAAATTAGAAAGAAAAAATAAAAACTTATAATAAATTAATATATAATAATATATACAACTAATTATAATAAAAACAAATTATAAAGAAAAAAAAACATGAGGAATATTAAAACTAAGGAATGCACTGAATAAGGAAAAAAATGAATCAAATACCAGAATTAGACAAACAAACAAAAAAACTAAGTTGCAATGGTTATGCTATAATTTCTAGTTCCATCTAATGACAGGAATCACAGAAAGACTTGACTTGGTTGGTAGGGAAATGCTGAAAATGTAAATAGTTACCCATCTAGCTCTGAACAGTCAGTAAAAAGAAACAGCCTGTAATGCCCATCATGTCAACATAAAATGTGCTGATCTTCACCAGCTTCTCAAATTATGTAAATTTAACGTCAAGTGCCCCAAACCACACCTCAAATTGACATCACTGCAACCCACATCTGTATGAAAACAAATTGATGTAAAATGTTGTTCTAATATAAAATATCAAATATTGTGTTAAATAATCATAGCTAACAGAATAAAAAAGATTTGTAAACTTCAGTCTGTGTGTAATTGCTTTATGTGATGTGTTTAACATATCACAGTAACTTTGAGGATGAACCTTTCAATAGTATTTATTGAATATTTAAAGATGTGACGAAGAATATTTTTATTAATGTTCATGGAAAAACAGAAGTTTCCAGGATGAGACACTGTTTTTTTTATTATCATTTGTAAAAAGCAGTGGAAAAGACAGCGTGTGAACATTCGCCATGTCAGTTTAATACCTCACTAAGCAGACGTTAGTGAGGTATTCATCCTTGTTCAAAGCTTGCGTGCCGCCACAGGTTCATGTGGCAGTGATAAAACAGGACGACCCAACACTGGCCGGCTGGGCAGCTTGGCAGTCTTTGTTGCTTAACTCCAACCATCTGGCTTTACTTAGCAACAACATAAAATTGCATGCTTTTACATCAGTGTAGTAAGAACTTTTAAATGCACACTGTTTCTTTACATGTTATGAAAACCAGATTAACATCTTTATGAGTGCAACGTCGAACCGTATGGATGCAGTCATGTAATGCTGCGTAATCAGGAGTCAGAACAGGAGACTAACACGTCTCCTATTTACTTACCAAATCCAAATCCAATTTTACTGTAACAAAAACAATGTGAAAAGTTTAGGAGATATGAATAGTCTTGGAAGGAATCTGTATTGTGTTTTGTTATTATGCTGTAGCTTAGCTTAAACCGTTTAGGTTTAAGACCAAATAGTAAAGACTTACTTTCAACCCTAAACCAGACAATCATGAGACGACAATGATGCTCTTTGGCTTGGATATGTAGGCTAAAAAGAAAAAAAAGGTTCACATAGAAAAACATTTATAAAGTGTCTTTCTGATTTTCATATTTACATCAAAATAATCTACACTATTGAAACGATGATAAGTTGCAAGAAAATATGCCAAAGGCAGTGGAACAGTGTGACGAAGTGGTTCAGTTTTGTGTTCACCACTTGTCCCTTATTTTTGTTTCTGATTCATTTATTTTCTGTAGCCAGTCATAATGCTTAAATTTAAACATTAGTTTGCAACCTTGCTTCACTACTATCCCCTGTTAGTATTATGTTGCAGTTTCCATCTATTTATATGTTTAGGTTAAAGCTATTATTTGTGGATTATTTGTTTATTTTGTTTCAAAGTATAATCATAGTATTTGTTTTCCTTTTTTACTCACCATTGTTTGTCCTTATAGATCTGCAGCAGGGCAGGAATGTGGGAGGGGCCGGCCCAGTATTTCCTGCTTAAATGGTTGGATGATGTCATTAATTATCTTGCTGGTTCTACCAATTAGAGGGTTTCTTTGGAGTATTGCTTTGTTTGTTTTTCTTTGAAGTAACTTTTTTGAGTTATCTTCTAGTACATGGTTTATTTTTTTCAGACCATTTCATTATGTAAATGAGTTTGTAAATTAGATCAATTATTTTATTCTTGTTTCTCTGTTTAGAGTTTGTTTGTTTTTTTGACTTGTTTAATTGTGGCTTGGTCCACTTAGGAGCAGGTGTGTGGCCAATTGGCTATAAAAACCCCCGAGTTCGTGGAAGCTCGGGAGGGAAGTCTGAGGCAAATGTATAAAATAAACGTCATCAGAAGAATCTGAAACGTGTGGCTGATGCTGTTTCTTTGTACACCTTGAGGACCCTTGACCACACTATCTTACAGATGTACTGTCACAGGCAAAACTATAATAACTTGACCTACCTATGCTTGAGTGGAGTGATTTTTGGATACTTAACTCTTTCAGGACAGCATTCGTGTTTTCTTTTATATGACAACATTTTACACACATCATCTTTGGAATCAATAAAGATGTCAAAAAAGATCTCGTACGCACGTGAACAAGTGCAGTAAGCGGCTCATCTGCCTTAAACCCGTCCTGTTGTTCCAGCCTCCCACGTGTCAGCATTCTTGTACTAAAATCTGCTCGCTTGCAAGAAGTTATTAAAAGAAGGGGGGAAAAAATCAACAGAGAAAAGGATTAGCAAAGGAAAATATGTATTATCTCCAAAGGGTGAATGGTAATTCAGACATGAAAGTGTTTGAAGTCTGGCCTAATGCTGTGTGACAGCTTCATAATGGGGTTCCCCCCTGAGCATCATCACCCAAAACTTACAAACCAATGTCATCTTTTGTCAGGTCCTGCTCCGGTTCTGCTGTTTTACACGACTGAAATTTCAATTGCAGCCAGCGGGGATTAGGCAGCAAGCCGGTAAGACGATGCTCTATTTTCCCCTGCTGCTCCATCTAAGTCTTGGTGTTTCTTAAGAGAATCTGCTGTTTGAAGTGGCATCTCTTCCTATGTCCTCCACAGAGTTAGAAGCATAAGGCGACGCACAAGCACACTGAACTCTTGCACACACTGCACGCTGGACTTAGAAGTTCATTTTACAACTTAATGAAACACATCTTACACAGTGATGCCAGATCTATCCAGGAAGTAGAAGGGAAATACTTCTGAAATGTGTTTAATCACTGGCTCTTGGAGCCTAGAGGATATACCCATTTGATGTTGGATTGCGTGTGTCCAGGAAAGGGGTCAATTACCCATGGAAAGTATTTCTACTCATGTCAGATCATTCTTATTAAAGTCCTCTTATTGTCTGGAGCTGCCAAGTTTGGGCCGAGTACGAATCAGAACATCAGAGGTCAGCCAGCACGGTGGCCTTTTTTATATCAGATTTATCCAAAAACAGACTTTATTGTTATGACCTATTAGCATTCTTGGGCGGACTCTGCTTTCTTTGACCTCAGTAATTTCCCCCTGAAGCTTAATGCACACAATGCACTAAATTAATCAAAGCCATCATCTTCCCATCGGTTTTAATTTATTGCAAATGCAATGTGGGCATTTACTGTTGAAGGTCAGTGGCATATTGACTTAAAGTGGTGTCTTCAGCAGTCACTCTTGGTGGAATAAGACATGAAGGTTAATAGATAAGCAGATTTAGACAATATATGAAAATATTGCTTTAGATTTGTGGGCTTTTTTATTGTTTTTTTTTTTTTACGTTGAGCATTGTTTTTTCATGAGTCCACTTGGTTCTCAAAAACATGCAACAGACTCGGCACCCATATCAGAGATTACAGATAGTTTTGAAAGAAATTTTAAATTTTTCTTTTCATTTATCAAATCAAAGTTAATTTCTCATCTGATTTCTCTTATTTTACAGGAAACCCTCACAAAATACTAATGGAATTTGGCCTTTGACCTTGACATCTACCTTCACAGTAGACCTAAAAGGTCAGGAAGTGTTTTGATCCTTCTGTTTACGCACTGAGATTTGTCTTGATCTTCTTCAATATTTCTGCAACTGACATGGTGCCAATAAAGAAAGCAGCAATTTACAAAACTCACGACTGGTAGAATAAAGTTAAGCTCAAAATTTATTTTACCAAAGAAAGTAATCTGGAAAATTAGTATTCGTACTTTTATGATATTAAATTCTATGGGATTCTCACATGAGATATGTAGCACATAACAAAATAATTCTAACATTTGCAAGAATGAGATTCAAATGCATCCGTATTGGTAACTAAAAAAAACTTAAGACCTAAATCTGTATGTCAAACAAGCATCCAAGCTGTTCCTTTGAATATGTCCTTCCATATCTTGACAGTATTTTTTCCCTTATATAACGACAATAATTTTTCAACCCTTTGTGTATCTAAATTTTTTTTTTTATATATATATGAACATATGCCTTGTGCCAGAAATTATGAACAGCTTTCTCCATTAGAACATGTTTAAAATTAAATTAACCAGTTGTTGTAGTATTTCACTTTAAATAAAAAAAAAGAAGAAGCAAACACAGTCATCATGTCCTGTTTTAGTCATATCACAGACGGTGAATGGTAAAGCATATTCTGCTGATTACAAAAAACAACATGAGTATTGACTGTGGCTCACTGGTGAATCTCAACATTTTTCCTTTGTCGTGGGTTGCTATATTTCCGAGATGCAACCCCTGCACACGAGTCGAGTCTAAAGAAAAGCATTCCAGAATAATCAGCTGAAGACAAAAGAAAGGGGCAAACTCCAGGCCACAACTGCTATAAAAGGAGACCTATCATTTCTGCTGCAGCCTGAACTCTGTAATAAAAACGCTCCTATCAGACAAATTACCCATCTATTGACTTGCACCTGATATAAATCAGATGGGAGAAAAATTCCACCTCCTGCTTTAATAAGCATCTTGCTCGGTGTTCACGGAAAGATCAAACATTTCCCCAACATTCTTGTGAAGACAGAGTGCGTGTGCATGTGCGTGTGTGTGAGTGTGTGCCAACATAAAATTACAGTCTGACATTGAAAGAGGTAAATTCAGCTCCCTGCTGGTTATGATGCACATTTGCTGGCTTTCTTTTGTGTGCTCTGACTACAGGGCGTTAATATTCGAGATGAGCAGTCAAGATAGCTACAGACAGAAAAAAAAAAGTAATGTTAGTACCCCGGGTAAAGAAGTCTGAAAATAATTTCCTAACAGCATAATCACATACTAAAGCATTTTGAAGGAATCCACATTTTAATTTCAGTGTAACAGAGTAATTGTCAAAAGCAAATTACCAGTGGCACACTTGTTGGCACTTTTTAGACTCCATAAAAAGTAGCTGAATCAGTTTTATAAATTTGGTCTTACCTTTTTTTTTTAATTATTGTAAGGAGTGTCTAAGAACTGACATAAATCTGGAATTTCTGTTTCCCTTAAATTTAAGTACAGTGTGACAAAAAGGCCTACATCTGTCAGCCACTGGCAATTAGTCTGGGACAGGACCTGCATTTATTTTGCCATCATGCAAGATAAGAGTGGTAGGATCCTCAAGTTTTCTTAAAAACCAATAAATATTTCTATTCCACCATCACATATGTAAACGTGGATTTTGTTTTAGCTGTGTCCCTGGCATCCTTTTTTCCCTCCAAACTCTTCCTTTTCCCTCCTGGGAGAGAATTGGCTCATTACTTGATACCACTGCCTCTTGTATATCGGAGCTGTCCTTTTAAAATACAGACATCATGAGAGTTGGCGATGGTGGGATTGGAAAATGTTGGAGAACCCGTCCTAATTAAAGCCAAACACTCATCTATGTCATTTCACGATGGGGAAAGGGTTCCATCCCTGACCACACTTTGAAACAACTGCACCTTAAAAATTGTGAGAAACATTTTTTAAAAAATGTGCTCTGAGCAGAAGCAAAAGCTTATAAAAACACTAGTCTACAGTAAATTTAATTCCATTTTAACTTTAATGATATTGCAATTGTGTGGCTGCAAGATCCCCACCTGTCCTGCAACAAAGGTGCAGACATTTGTCTGTATTTTTCCTGAAAAGGGAAAAAAAGGGACTCATGCAGAATGAGGGCCACAACTGTGATTTGAGTTACAGAAGATGATGCCCAAACTTTTTTTTTTTTTAAAAGGCACAACCAACCTTATTACAATAATTATATCTGAGAAATTTTTACTTGAACCATAACTACTTCATCAGTAGCTATGAAGTTGACAAAATAGTTAAATACGCACCAGCATATCTATGTTATTCCCTCTACTAATCCTTAAAAGATAAAGTATGTGGTTTGCTGGTTGTTATCCTGTTTAATGAATAAAAGTTAATGTTCATCCAGAGGATTAAGCATTATGAAAAGGTGACTACTTAGCCCTGTCCTGGCTACACAAATGGCGGAGTGCCAGGGTGTCAACAACTATTCAAACCAAAAAACTGTGATTGCTTAACATTACACTAGATTTAAAAACACATCCTTACCAGTTATCAGGGTTGGCGACAATATTCTCTGCTTCTGTGTATCACCTCATTGAGGACAAACTATAAGGTAGGAACATGAAAGCGGGTGTTTGTGGAAAGTCTGAGGCCATTCTCTTGGCCTGCGGGCCTCACAGTGAAGGATCCCCCAAGTCTTATTTTGCGTGTGGACTCACGTCAGAGTAACAGTGTGTCAGTCAATCCCCACTCAACAATAGCTCAAGATGAGAGAGGTGTAAAAGTGAGACAGAGCGCCAACTACACAAAGTCTTGCTTTGACTATGGCGTGCTTATCAAACAAAGCATCAACCTCTCTGTGTGGCCTCCTTACTGGAAAACTGCTTAAGAAAAGAGGTTGTGATCACAATACGTTTGACCATAAAATTGTGTTTTATCTGTTGCTCCCATGGCAACCCATGTGACAAAGGGAAAAAAATAGAACAAAGTAAACGCAAAGCATTTCAAACTTGCGTTGTGCCGATGTGGCAACATTACGAACAGTCCTGCTTGGCTGCAGGCTTTGAATGAGCTAACAAAAGGTTAACGCTGCGACACGACTTTCCAATTAGGAACACGACAAACTTTGCGTCTAACGAGTGTTCTGGGCCAACTCATCCAAGGCGAGACGCATCCTTATGGCAACCGACAGACAGTCTGGTCAAAGTAGCCTGCCGACGCTTCTCTTTGTGCCAAAAAAATGTGTCACAAGCAGCTGGGCAGAGCATGTCGTACGTGCTCCAGCACCAGATGGAGCGCTAAAACGAGATATGTTCCTACTCTGACTAATTGGGTGACATTGTATGTGCAATATCAGTAAACAGTGCCTTAATTTTTATTGCTATTATTATTTTTAAATGCTATTGATGGTTATTCATGTATAAAGTACAGGACAGGCTTTGTGCCAATTTAGGTGTTTATCCAACATCTAAATTAATGATTGGATGTTTGATAATGTAGTAATGGAGACCACCTAGTTAAGACCAAAGACAGAGTCCAAGACCAAACCAAAGCAAAATCCTTTACAAAGCCATTGCTGTAATCATAATAATGTACCGTAGTTGTTTCTGCAAATGTTTGTAGAAAATCTGCCTGTGGTAACTCTTCACCACCTCCAAACTAACTGGCGGACTTGTACACAAATGTTTTCAGTGCACCATCACGACACTGAAGGGAGACCAAATTTGTGTGTAAGGAGAATCTTAACTACATGCCACTGTGGCCAATTCATCTGACAAGTTAGACCCCAATCGAACCAACTCTATCGGACTATCAGGCATGAAGAGACACAGTTCCAAAATATGGTCTCAAGACGGAACTTGGTTGGTGTTGGTCTCAAGACCAACCTTGAATACCAAACTGTTTGGCTTTTATCATGTTTTTTCTGAGAAGGCAGTGAGTCTGAACGGGTTCTGCTTGAAGAACCGACCATATCTGGTAAAAAGAGGAAGAAAAGGACTTGCTACACATATTTAATCTCCTTGCCAGAAATTTGTTAACATGCTCACTTCACAAGGCTTATTTAGTGGGGGCCTTGATCCATATCCCACGTGTAATTTTTATTTAATCTATGTCTGTTTGCACAACTCGAAACTCTCAACCAGACATGATTCCTTTTTTTTTTTCTTTTTTTTTTTTCCAATTATACAGAACATCAGCGGTTGACATTATGGGTTTGGAGCCATTTCATCTCTCGAGAGGACACATTTGTTACAGTGTAAACACAAACTGTTGGATCAGTTCAACTGCTGCTTCTCAGATGATGCATCTGCAGCTGATTCGCCGCTTTGAGCTGAGAAGTGCTATGAAAAAACTTATAGCTCATTTTGCTGAGTTATTGATGGATCTTATGCCCTTATCTTGGGGGGGAAAGGGAGCACATTGAGTGGATAACTTCTTTTTTTTCTACTTAAAGCTTTTACATCCATATAAAGCCAAATGCAGAACATTTTAACTTTAAAACAAGTTCTGCATTATGTGTTTAGACGTTTAGGGCATAAGAGAGAAAAGCTGCGCAAACTCTTTCAGCTCAGACATGATTTAAAACTAATAAATGCATTTGGATGTAAGGGTCCCTGTTGTAAAAATATAAAGTTCTTCAGAATAGCAAGTGGAGTGTTTAAAAGCTTGTCATTAGCTGTTTTATAGCTCCACTGAAGTGGCTTTGTCTGTCGCTGAGTGGCCCCCATCAGGAAACGGACTGGCTGTGAGTGCCATGCTAATAGACTCATTGTGCAAATGTGTGGGTGAATCTGCTAGGCGTGAGTGTGCGCGTGTTTGCAGCAAACACACGATAAAAAAGAGAAGCACACACAGACTTCTATGTTTTTCACCTTTTGACACCTTCCAGACGCAAATTCCAATGCATTTTATTGAGGTGTTATATAAATGATCAACACAAAGTGGTGTAGCAATAATAGAGCGGAAATAAAATGGTAGATCTTCTATCGTTGCTTTTTTTTCCCCAGCTGTGCTGATATGAAGATTATTGCATGCAGTCACCACCCCTATATTAATCTGATACTACTAAATAATGTCAAATTGCTCAGAAGTCGCTTTATTGCATATTAGAGTCCACTTGTGAGTATATTAGATAGCATATAAAAACAGCTGCTCTTCTCTCAGAAGTTTTTTAGAGAGTATTAGTGATAAAACAGCATCATAAAGGTCAAGAGGTCAGAGAAAAGTTATAAAGAAGTTAGAAGCAGAAGTACAAAAACAATACTTCAAGCTTTGAACTTCGAATTAATTTCTTTCAGTTTGTTTTTGTTGGTTTCTATGCACAAATACACCCAGATAGCAGAAGGGTGGCACACAAAAATTGCAATTTTACATGAATTCCCTGGAAGTCTTAGATTCCAGTGATCATCATGCCAAACTTTGAAGTGAAAAAAAGGGGGGAAACAAACACTTGTTTTGAATTTGATATTTACACCCTGCTGTAAAGTTTGAAAACCTCATGGCTATTCCACCAAATATTGATTTCTGAACTCTTCCTGAGTTAAAATTTTAGCATTGTTGTTTCCAAATGAGTATGAACTTATCTTTGCATTATTTGAGCTCTGGAAGCACTCCATCTTTTTTTTTTGTTATTTTCACTATTTCTCTTTTTCCGCAAATAAATACAAAATTTTTGCTTGGAATTACTGAGACATGTTGTCAATAGTTCATAGAATAAAAGAACAATGTTCAATTTACTCATACGCCTATAAAAAGTAAAATCAGAGAAACGGATCATTTTAAGTGGCCTCTTAATTTTTCCCAGAGCTGTGTATATATATAATCTTAATTTGTTTGCTTCCATTCATTTATGTATTTGTATGCTCCAGACAAAATTAAGATGGCAGGATTTAAACATGTTCAAAGAAATCGGTGAGGACTTAAGAGTAGCATGACGCTTTGCGGTGTGTTAAAACATTAGTGAACACTCAGGCCGAGACAGAATAATTGATAATCACAGCCAAACGTTCCAAATACTCAAGCGTGAAAACATATTTTCGATCTCTGTGGCATTTCCCACCTCTCTGCCTTGTCGAGAGATCGTATCGCGTTAAAACGAGGGCTAGCCTGCACGTCTCTCTCGTACGAGAAACCAGAACCTATCATTTAGTTGGAGAAGACGTTGATGCTGGGAGCAGAAGAGCAGCGGAGGAGTGATTGATGTGAGCTAACCCTGTCAGTGGAGGGTTATGGATCAGTGCAGAACAGCACACAAATGACTTCCAAATGGTCTCGTCTGCTACTGTCAGACCAGATTGATTCTTTGTTTCTCACTTGTCTTTCTCTGAAAATATCACACACAGGGCAATGATTTTATCTGCGAATGAGGTAAAATCAAGCTGCAAGCATAACATTTAAAAGAAAACAGCGACCCACACTTTCGCAGTGGTTACAGCTTCAGGTCTTTCTTGTCTAGAGACTGAATTCTTTGCCCAGTTTTTTTTTCCAAAATAGTTCAAGGTCAGTCAGATAGAACGGAGAGTCCCTGTGAACAATTCTTATGTGCTGTTCCCGATTGGGAATGCATTTTTTTTCCAATCCACATCATTGTTGCTTTGACTGTATGTTTAAGTGACAGAAGGTAAATGTTTGTCCCAGTGTTAAGTTTTCTTCTGAGGTTGTCCTGTGTTTAGCTCCGACTCTGACCAGCTTCCCTGCTCTGCTGAAGAAGAGCACAATGCTGCCACCACCATGTATCACCACAGGGATGATGTGTTCAGGGTGATATGTATTATTATTTTTCGGCAGCATATAGGAATTTACACGTAGATATTTTTTTAAAAAAACTTAGTTTTGGACTTATGTGACCAGAGCGCCTTCTTTAGCAAAGCATTGCATTTGCTTAATTTAATTTAGCTTTTTTTTTGTTTTTTACACAAAGAAATTTTGATTGCTTTTTCAGACTCATTCCATTCTTTAGTTTGCAAATAGAAAAACAGCCTATGTGGAAAAACTGACATAATTTTTTTTTTATTTTTTTTTTTTTCAGCTATGCTAACAAGAATCCTTTCATGACCACAAACATCTTTTTCATTCCTGTTGCAAACGTTTTCCAGTGAACACATCCAGGATGTCACAATGTTTTCACCCCTGCTGGACACCTCCCAATGTGCTGAGGGGAAAAAAAAGAAAGTATTTGGAATCTGCTTGTTTGGTCTGCCTGTTCAAATCATCATGACATTTACTGTACACGCGGTCACCCGAAAGCTATTTTTAAGTGGAACTTGCTGAAACAAAGGGGGACATTATGTAGGTTTAACAGATCTAGTGTAAAAATATCCAGAAAGCTCAGTCGGTTGAAGTGTTAAGCTGTTAGAAATAATTACCCCCACCTCTTAGTGTTACAGAGAGCCCTGCCTGCTGGGTTTGCACACAATAGAGCAGCCAGAGCTCGGAGCTGTGGCTGCGTCTGGCCTTTGCCTCTGTCAGTCTAACTATGCTGACATGGGGCAACATTTTCCAGGCTGCTTAACAGCCCCAACGTTTTTACAATGGGAAAGTATTTTCTCGAACAAAAACACTGCCACTGGTCATTATGTGCACATTTCCTAAGCGACTCTAGGCAGGTTTTTATGGCTTATTTGGTGAGACAACTTGAAAATGTAAAACAAATGTAGGGCTTCAACCACAATAATGACCATTCAAATGTAACCTTAAAAAAGCTGGGATGCATTTAAAAAAATAAAACAAAACCGATCAGACATGCTTTGAGTTTTGTGTCGTGATTCAGTTTAGCATTTGTGGATTCCGAAAAAAAAAAAAAATGCAAGTCCATTTTTTTTTTTTAGCACACCACATGTGCATGAAAGCTACTGGCACGTAAAGTGCACACCCCAGGGCGCTAACTCCAGCCCCCTCCCCTTTACACCACCGGGCCAATCTCCGACAGTTCAGCTCCAGAAAGGTGGTCAGCGTCGGGCCGAGCCTGCAGTGCCCCACACATCACACGCAGCTGTTCCAAAATGGATGCTGTGGAGACGTGTAACTTAATACCTAAAAATGACCTCATCCAGTCTGAGCCGGTTAAAGTCAAAGGTGACGTTGCTTCCTTTCAATAGTGCTGGCCTTCAAGGCAAGACAGTGCGGTCAATATAATGCCCGGTCAGGCAAAGCGCCAGCAGCTTCTACACTGTCAAACTGCTGATGGTCCAGCAGGCTGCAGAATAGCTGCTACATTATGTTGTTTCAGGGGTTTTGATGCCAGCATACTACATCAGAAGGTGGAGCTGATATTGGTGAAGGCCAGCTGCTTCAGTGTAGGATGTGTGTGAAGGAGCACATGAGGGCCAGGGCTTGAAGGAAGGATGGATGGTAATTGTGCATCTGTGTGTGCCTGCAAACATCTCCGTCTACTTATCTCTGAATGATCCACAAATGATTGAGAATTTTGGAAACGATGGAACTAATTACTGTTTCCAGGAGAGTTCTGAAACTCATGAAAATAACTTGAATCCAGAGTAGGTCTAACATTTGAGACCCTGTTTCACTAATGTTCTTTCTGCATGATTGTGGAGAGGTGAAACTACTGAGGTAAGAACGTACTCTACTGCCATCCGCTGGTCACATGAGAACATGATTTGCAACCAAAAGCCTCCAAAATGTTCACACAAGTCCAGACTAGACTTAACAGAAACTAAAACAATGTTAACATTTTAGCTTCTGAGTACCTGCAAGTTTTTCTTAAATGTACTTTAAGAGGCCAACATAGGACAGGTGCACCAAATTAGAGTAAAAGGTGTTCATAATTTTCCTCACTTTTCTTTTCAAAAGTCTCAGAAACTATGTAACCTTGTCCTTTCACTTTGCAGTTATTTGCTATTTTTGGTCGGTCTATCACATAAAGTACATTAAAATACATTAAAATACATTAAAGCGCAGAGCTCAACATGACAAAATAATGACATAAGTAGATCTATGCAAGGCGCTGTAATACATCAACATGTTAATTTATTGTATTATTGAAAATAAATTACTGTAAACAAATGTAGCCACTTGTTGAATCTTTTTAATTTTTTCGTCAGAAAATCAGATGTGTATCTCTAACAAAAATCAGATGTGATTAATGACAGAGCAATATAAGAACCACAAGGTGTCACTGTTTACCCAGTGTGTGAGACTATTCATTTTACTTCTGAGGAGTTTTTTTCCACAAATTATCTGTAATTTAAGAGGGGTGTGAATCTTAAACTTACTTATATTTTACCTCTCATATATTTTTCTCCCATTATCTTTTGCCGCAGATGTCGCATAAGTACAATACCTAATACCCTGCAAGAAGTTAAGACATAAGTATACACAGACACGCACACGCCGATGTTTATATATCAGCATCAGTGGAAATATTGTTTTTGCTTCTTCTGTATATGTTCTCCTGAGAGCAGGTCACAGCTGCAGATCGCACTGGAAAGTCTGCGCCGTTACCTTAAAACAGACTGTGCTTCATGGTAAACATCAATCATTAGGGTCTTTTATGAGGACTCTCAGTGCAGGTTTTTGTTTTTCAGTAAAGTCATTAAAGATGCTTGGTTTATACTCACAACATGAGGTGCCATGGGAAGCTGCTTTTGTTTTTTTGTTTTTAATCGGTGTGTGGGTCAACGAGTCTGAAGTTCTCTTTTCGAAAAAGAAAAAACAGCTTTTAAGAGCATAGCTGGCAGTTTTTGGAACCCTTGCCTTTTGGTCAGAAATCAAAGCAAGTCTTCAGGAATCCCAGAATCTGTTTTCATTTACTATCAAAGTTGTATTGAGGCTATAAGAAGTGGAAAAGTGCCTGGTACGTAAACTGTTTATCTTTTCCTGAAGTACCTGCACCTTTGTTATTAAGTCATTAAGATCCGACTTTCCTTCCCTGGACAATTTTCCAGCGCTTACAGTGGGGCTTACCTCGGCCTTTGATTTGGCATTACAGCTGGATGAGTCACCCGGTAGTGGACAACTTCAGAACTCAAGAGCGTATCTAGATTAGAGAGAGACTGCTTTACAGGGTATTTGCTGTTGCGTTTTATGTGACTCTAAGTGGAAATAAGTGCTTGAAAGTCAAGTTGTTGAAATTCAGTCCACAGCACTAAGTGGAGCCACATGGAGTCACAATGTGGTTAGCAGCAGGATCCAGTGTTGACCAACTGCACTCTTTTTAATATTGACCTGGACTGAAAAGACACTGCTGCCGGATCACAAAATGTATTTTATTTTATTTTATTTTTTTTCATGCAATGTTGTGTAGACAGTAAAAATATTGTTGCTGCAGTTTGACATCGGATTTTCTGAGTCAACCGTGTAATTTGATATCTAATCATCATCATGGTTTTGTGACACTTCGCTGAAGGCAAGCTGTTGTCTCTTGGGTTATACATCTCTGAAGATATCTCTTACACCCCTCTCACTCTCTATCTGCCTTGCATTTCTCTGCCGTATAAAACTACTCTGCTAAATCCACAAAATGACGTTGTAGCATCACCTTTCTTTGCAAGTGGATCTATGTGCCAAAGTGAAAAGTCAGCCATGTGTTTGTTTTCAGTCGCTTTGTAGAGAACAATCATTCTAAAGTCACAGCCAGCACTAAATGGGAATGATTCAGATCAAAGCATTATTCATGTATTGGAATGGTGTAGTCAAAGTCAGGAGCTAAATCTGAGAACCTGTGGAGCAGCTTAAATAGAAAAAAGGCTGCTCCCGCACTCTCTCCACTTGGTCTGACTGAGTTAGATGTGCAAAGTTGGTAGAAACATGGTGGAAAGCACACATCTGTAATCTGAAAGGTTTTTCTATTAAGTATTCACTTAGAATGGCTTAATACAAGTGCAACACTTTTAAAGAGCCTTGTATCATTTAATTTACTATTTATAACTATGAACATATTTTGGTCAGTCACAAATACATTTACCTGTTGTTATAACATGACAAAATATTAAGAAGTTTGAATTTACAAGTCAGTAAACATGACACTGCTACAGGTTTTACACAAATTCCAACTCAAAAGTAGCAGTAATGACGTAATGGCGATATTAAATTCTCTTATGCTTCCTTATGCAGACGCTCTGTCTTCTCTGATGAAGATTCTCTCACATCAGCATGCCTATCCCTAAAAGCGTCTCCAAGATTATTGCAGTCAGACTTGTTGATTTTGTTTGCAATTAAAAGACTATCTCAGTCAAAATATTGGTGTCATGATCTGAGTTTTTCCTCTGTGTTGATTTGAGTTTTTCTGTGTTTATTTTCTTGTTTTCTGTGTCTCCGAGTCTCCCTGTTGTCCTGTCCTCCCTTGATTAATTCCAGGTGTGTCTTGTTCCCTGATTACCTCTCGTGTATTTAGTGTCACCTGTGTCTCTGTCGGGTCCTCGTCTAGTCATTGTTCAGTCCTGTCGTTTGTTTGTGTCGACCATTCGTATGACCAGTTGCTACCGGCGTTGAGCCTGGCTCCCGCTCAGCCGTGCTGCCTGGCCGTTGGACATTTTTGGATTCTGTTTTTGGACTGTGTTATGCTGGATTTTCGTTCATTAAATATCTTCATTTCACTTTCAACCTGGGTCTGCAGTGTTCTCCTCACCACCTCACACCATTCCTTATGACAATTGGGTCTTTTTTTTTTTACAACTTTGGGGCACCTGAAGACTATAGAGCATCATCCACACCGGGTCAACCAACTACCAAGCATTGAAAATTAAGTGATGTCACTGCAAAAGTAGTAACAGAATGTATCTTAAATGGTAGTTAATTTTTGTTTAATAGTATATTTAATGGATGGATTGCTTTTTTTGTGAAAAAAAAAACAAACAAAAAAAAACTTAAGTTAAACTTTTTTTTTGCTGAAAAGCATATTTTATTTTTCTGTTTCTCCTTCCTGTCTTAGTATAATGACACGAACAGTAACTGTATGATTAGTAACCATACATAGCACCATAATTATGCATGTCTTATGAGCAGCATTCACCTCTCATCATCCATACGTACATTCATACATACATATTGTTTATATACTTACATACATACTATACATACATATAATTCTTAAAAACATCTTTGGATAAAGCAGGGCAAGCAAAGTCAACATTTCTCTGTTCAGTACCAATGCCCACTGAATACATCACACAGTGTTTACAATTCAAGTATTGAATATTAAACACACACACACACACATATATATAAGTTACAGTGTAATAGTTATTACAAAAAAAAAAAATACAGGATTACATTTCTACAAAGTTAATGGCACATAGTGCGTAAAGTATTCTTGAACTTCTGATACAGATCTCATAGCACAATTGGCTGTCATAAAAAAAAATTTTTAAAATTAACGCCAGCCAAAGGTTTTCTAGCTGCTCGCCGACTTTTATCATTGCCAGCCGTTCTTTAAATCAGAGGAAGCTGCATTGTCTGAGGAGAGAATAGAGTCTGGATCCGTTTCCCAACTTTGGTTAAAAGCTCAGCATCTGCATGCCAGTGTGTTAAGCTACATGATGGTTGTCACGGTAACAGTTGTGGATTAGGAGCTCACGTCGCCCGCAGCGGGAGATTTCTCATGGGACAAGTTTGGCTGGTATATCTAAGAATCCCGCATTGATATCAGTACTCTGAACTGCTCTGCAAGCAGGTCATAAATCAGACATTTCAAGACATTTCTAACTCTGCCGGTTAAAACAAAAGAGGCTCTGCCGCAGAAAGAGTTACTCCAAATGTCAGTATTTTCCATTTTTAGATCAGACGTAATTCCAGCAGTTAAAAAGCACAGTACTTTAAGGTTAGTGGTTATGCAATACGTCATTAGAGTACCTTGTTGGCAAAGCAGACAATGTCTCCTCCCCTGGCAGTAGTCATTGTATCATATTGCAAACAACATGTTCAGAGGTCAGTATAGAATAAATATGGTTGAACATAAATATATTACAACACAGTTCAGAGTACACATGCTTGTGAGAGGTAGGGTTGTGAGGACTTGGAGCAGGCCAAACGGAGTGGCTGAGATGCCATACCTGACTGTGTCATGTACAGTAAAAGATGAGAACTTGTGCAATGAAATAACTCTTTTACACTCAGCTTATACTCTAAGAAATGATCTGGGTTTCCGCTCACGGTTAGCATGTCAATGTGACTCTCAGTGACATCTAGTAATGAGGTGTTGAGCGCATTTATTGGCAACCAAAGTAAAGATGTGAATAAATCATCTTTTATTACCAGGGTATAATCTTTAGGAGGTTGGAACATACGGAGAGAAGGACCTCTGACCTCTTTGTATAAACTCATCAGAGTCCAGGGTCCCCTCTTATGGGTCCTCTGCAGGATTTAGAACTGGTGACTGAGACAGACATAGAATAAAGTCAGTTTTATGTCTGGTTTATTATTTAATTAAATTAATTATTTAAGGTATTTCCAGGACATTGGGTGGAAAAAGGCAAACATCATAAAAGATTCTCCACCATACTTAACGGGTCTAACCTTCCTTCATAGTTTCACACAAACCACTCTGTTTATCACCACAAAGCTAAATTTGGTTGAATCTCACCAAAATATCGTTGTAATCAAAAATACAGCAAGATTCAGAAATGGTATGTGTGTTTTAGGTGACTCTTTGTCAGATCAGCATACTCGCCTCCTTAACATGTGTTGAAGCAGAATATTTGAGCTGGCCTGGAGAAACTTTGATTGTGATCAAGAATGTGTCCCCGCAAAGAAAAGGAAATCAAATATTAGAGACTGCAGAGTCCGAAATGTCATTAGTGAGAGAGTTAAATGTGATACTGATTAAACGTATTGAGTTTGTTTACAGCTGCAGAGTTTCCAAGAATATATTCATGGCGCTTATTTTAATCATTTTAGCTTGACTGGGTCTCTGTTTTGCCTGATTATTGTTCATAAATCCTAATATGTTTTTTTCTTATACATTTTTACCAGCAGTGCCAATAACGACTAAAGATAGACCACAGACTGTAGTAGGAACACATAGGAAGCAACACAATCAAAATGTAAAGTTCTTCAAAAACATTTTCCCCTAGACTTTGACCTCTGATGTGAGGCAGGTCAGGAACACCGTCAGTACTTAGTTACTTTAAAAAAGTCTAGAGATTTACTGTCTCAAGTTACATATGAATAATACAGGGTGAGCCAAAAGTTTCCCTACATAGAAAAAATAAACATTTTATATTGGACAACTGTTTTTATTTTGGTGGGACTCTGTGTAATCGCTGCACTTCTTGGACCACTTTGTGGTTGATCTGCAACATTTCCAGTTTTCTGAAACTTGAAAAATAAGTTTTGCCACAGTGTCGTGTGTGATGCTCATTCCATGTTTTCTGTTAAAGTTTTGTGCAACCATGCAACTGCTTCCCGATCCAGCCATCAGTATAATTTCAATTCTTTGCTCTTTTGTCAAACGCATCTTCTTGAGTATCTGAAATATTAAAGAAATATACATTTTGCATTCTCCTATGTATGGAAACTTATGGCCCACCCTGTAACTACAATAGTTTTACATTTTCTCAAAGTGGTTATTCGTTTACTCTCATTATGTAGCACAGCAAGAGAACCATTAATTTCTTAATATTTCAGTGTATAACGCTTCCTGCAAAGTGTTGCCAGGAGAAACAGAATTTAAATTCAGAAAAGGCTGTTTTAAGATGAACATATTTAACTTGATAAGCGAGAACATGAAGCTGGTTTACTTCTGTTTCAAGTTCTTGCATGCCCTCCACCCCCCGGTGACCAACAGGTCCTGACTCTCTTGGTAATATAATTACATCAGTAAATACATTTCCAAACCACAAAATGTGCCACAGCAAAATGGATGGCAAGCAAATAAAGCTGGCTCATCTTCGGTTTTAAGGAAACACTTAAAGGTGAACGCATGCAGCATTAGTGGACTGTGTTGTGTATCCTTTAGCTGCCATCTGGGAACCGGAGATGTTACAGCTGACGCCCTTCCTCCGTGCTCACAGCCGACGACTGGATCCAACAAATGACTCTTATTGTGTGTTCCTGGCCCACTGTCATCAAACTGAATTTAGAGATTTGTTTTCGACTTGGCTCTCAGTGAACTTGGAGGAGAAGACCATTATGAGCGTGGGGAATGCACTTCCCACAGAAACCACCGCAGCGACCGTAAATTCTTGTTCCGTCCTACACATGGAAATGAATGAGAGAGCAGAAAGTGGGCAAAAGGGCAGCGTTCTATGCAAAAATGGACAGTTTATAAATAACAGTGGGTTTACCAGCAGACTGAAATAACATGATGCTTAAAAGAGAAACAAAGCACAATGGAATTTCATTCCCGAACTCAAAAATGTGACTTGGATAGCAAAATGACGACAAGGCAATACTTGAAAAATCAACATCAGATGTCACATGAAAGTTCTTACCTCAGATCTGTGGACTTTAACCGAAACGTAGTTCCCTTGAGATGTCCACTTGGTGTTTGGAGCCACTTTAAGGCCCGTTCCAATCAGGTTGATACTAAACTGGCCCTAAAAAGCACAGAGAAGCTGTTTCACGTAAAATATCATGAAGAAAGGAATGCATAAATACCATGTGAGTGTTTCTAATTATCAAAAAACATCATATCTCATGAATCTATCCTGATTAAGTACAATGGAAGATTTTAAATGAGGACTTTTTTTTAAAAGGAAAATCTACCCAAAGCAACCAGATTGCTTCTCTGTTCCACCCGTCACAGCAACAACTACCATCAAGCATTTGCGATAACCAGCAATGAGTCGTTCATCTGTTTGACTCACCACTGCCGAATTGTGTTAATTCTGCCACATTGGATTGTTTTTGAATATGAACAGCACAACTTCTCAATCTCAGAGATCTGAACTTTTACTAGGCCACTCCAAAAACCTTCCTTCTGTTTTTGAAGATTTCATAGGCAGACTTGCTGGTGTGGTCTGCATCATTGTTTTTGCTGCACAGACTTGAGATCTGGAATGTCTGTTTTGGTAGAGAACAGAATTCATGGTTCCATCGATCACAGCAAGTCGTCCTGGTGCTGAAGCAGCAAAGCAGCACCTGGCCCCCACACTGCCACCACCATGTTTGACTGTCAGCGTGTTCATGCTGTGTAGGTTTTACACCAAATGTAAGGAGATGCCTAAACTCCTAAAATGTCCAGTTCTGCCTTGTTAGTTATCAGAATATTTTCACAAAGTCCACAGATATTTTTTTAGTATTTGTGTTCTTTTCAGTCAACAGTGGGTTTTCTTTCATAGATGCCATTACTGGCCAGTCTCTCTTTTTATTTCATGAACTTTGACCTGTACTAAGGCAGATCAGGGAAACAATTCTTTAGATGTTCTGGGTTCTTTTGTGACCTTCTGGATGAGCCATCCGGCTCTATCAGAGAAATTAGCTCGTCCCTAACGAAGGTTCACCCTGTTCCATATTTTCTACATTTGTGGATAACAGATGTGGTTCGTTGGAACCCCAAAGCCTTTGAAATATCTCTGTAAGCATTTCAGATTGTTAGATTTGAATCATTTTCTTAATTCTGTAGGCCTGAAAGTAATCAGTTCCAACTCTGGGTTGTGGAAAATAAACAACAATGCAGTCAATCAAAGTTATTTAATGATCTAACAATGAGGGCAATTATTTATTTATTTATTTTTTTGACTGGGTCTGGTTGGTTAGGACTGCTTTTCAAATAACCATTTGAAAACCACTTTTTGCATTTGCTTAGGTTATATTTTTCTGATCTTACAATAGGCTTGATGATCTGAGACAATGAAATGCGACAAAAAATTTAAAATCAGATGTAATCAGTAAGGAGGCAGGTACTTTTTTTTTTCTCTGCACTCATCATTTCCATGAGGTATAACTTGACCAACCTGTGGGCACCTTGCTGCACTATAGCAATCTCCTGCTGTAGCAAATGGGACAGGCCGCCCATGAATAGTCTGGGAAAACTGGAGGTCTGTGACTGGTAGACAGAAAAGACAGAAATCTTGAGTGAAATTGTGCAACAGTCGAAGTGAACGGACTGTCAGCATCTGCTGGGAGGGGAAAAAAAAGAAAAGAAAAAACACACAGATAACTGATGTCACTTTGCCAGATGTGTTTGCTCCATCTAAGATTTTTCCACTCAGCAGTTTGTAAAGTGAAGCTGGAAAATCTGTGTCTGGAGAAGTCAGTGAAATTAAAAATACATCAAATTCTGTGAACTGACTTTTTTTTAACGTTATGTTTCTTAGTCTTTTTTCAATTTACATCAGTATAGGGAGACAAACACCTTTGCCTAAAATGTCTGAGTAGAAAAGCAGTCTTTCAAATCATTATTTCAGGATTCCCCCATAATTTTGGTTTGAAAATTAGACATTTCCAATCTCAAAATATCAAATGTGTAATATATTCTCATTGCGTACCATGTGAGTGCATAGATATTTTGTGATTTTGCGTATTTATTTTATCACCTGAGCCACATCGATGCCTGAATAGTGAAACTGTTTTGTAGAAATTATGAATTTGTCAACACGTGATCAAGAAGGGGGGAACATAATATGAAAATAAATGAGTCATTAAATAAGTATAATAAAGAGAATTAGATTTTTAAAATTTGGAACGCGGGTCATGGAAAACAGCACTGGAAAGTTCGGAAGAAGCTGCTTTCCCATAGTTTTCCAATCTATACAGGAACCACATTGTTTTCATTAAGCCACTTTGTTTTAATCTCTAATCCTTCTTCAATCAACTTGGCTTGTTTTTCCTCCTGCCATTCTTTCATACTTTCTATAGCGCCATAAAGTTGCACTGATATGTAAGTCACACTCAATTAGCACCTCTTCAAACTTCCTCCCTTCATCTTGAAGTACTTTTCCTGCCTCAGATCTGATTTGAGCCACCTTAAAGCCAAATGACTACCATGCACACAAAAAAAGTTGGGAACATGGTGTCAAGGATGCAAACGGGAAGAAGCTATCTGAAGACTTTGAGGTGCTCCAGTCTCCTTCTTAAAGTGTACGTGAGCAAAAAACGAATAGACGAACACGTACATCCTGTGTTAATCCTTATCCTTTAATCAAAGGCGTACTTGAACACAACGCAACAGTTGAAGCTGACCGTAAAAATTTAGAGGAGGAAGATGTGTGCGTGGACAGTCTGTGAGTGTGCGATTGGCTGCTTGCAAATATGAAAAAGTGTTTGATGATGGTCCAGTTGGGAGTACTAGAGTGAGTGCTCAAATATTGCCTGGCTAAGCACATGCACGCATGCATTCCTTGATCCTCCCTGCTCACATGTTTGTATGGTAGAAGCCTTGTGATGTGGATGCTGAAAGTTCAAGATGTTTTACAAATTATTTTCAGCAGACAGAGTGTGTGAGGCCTTTGGACCTTATTGGAACTCTGGGATGAGGTGTGCAAGAGTTTAAACCAACAGCGATGTGTGGTCTCGTTACAGCACACGGTGTAAGGGAGTCACACAGTAATTACGAACTCATTATCCGAAGGGAGTTCAGGTCCAGGCGAACTTTGTGGAAGAGCGTGTACCCTGCTGCCGAATAGTCATTTCTGCAGTCGCAGTCCTGCTTGCGACTGCCGTTGTACGGACATTCGAAGGGGTTGGTCAACCTGCTTGGGAAGGACAAAAGGCGTTAGGATCAATTCCGTAAAACAGGATCTTAAAACTCACAGCTACGTTACAAACCTGTGACCGTACACCTCAGAGTAGTTGTCTGTCTGACCGCTGCGCAATGTCAGGTACTCCTTTGGGAAATCCGTCTGCATCTCAGCACAGTAAATCTAAAGCCAAACAGATCGTGAGAGGGGAGCGGTGACGTGCTCAGGAGGATTTCTGTCAGCAAAGACGCACCTGCAGAGTCCGAAACTTGACCTTAAGATAGTATTCCCCGTCCATCCTCACACCCTGGTTCTGCTGAATGTCTCGGCAAGAAGTGAACACCTGGCCTGAGGGAGGAGTTATTAAAAAAGATTGTGGCTTGGCTCTTTTTTAGTCTCTTGCCTGCTTTCCGAGACTGCTGGAGAGCCCATATCGAGCTGATTAGTTCATTATAGTTAAAACATGACCACAAAACTGGCTGTCACCCGAGCATATCATTTTAATTTTGCCAGCGCCGGACTTGGCAGCAGCCTGGTTGGAAACGACTGGCCCAGTGTGCCGTTGCTGAGACATGTGAAAAGGGATTGAGCTAACCTGCAAACTTTGGCCCGGCACAATTAAAGCTGCCCCGGTGGGCGCTCAGAGTCCCCCCGCAAGGCATTTTGATAGAAAACTGCTGACTCGCTGTTTGTTGTTTCGCTAAATTATCACTTCGGGAGGCTTTAAGCGGGGCTCGCCGTTCTGCCTAATGTACCGAAGAAAAGCGTGGTTGGATTTCTGTAAACACAATCAGATACGGTTTTGCTTGGTACACACGGCGCACTCAATTTAATCCCGTCCCGCGAAAAGTTCCACGTAGGCAGTGTGCGAAGACATTCAAAAAGGAGAACAAGATGGTTTAGTCAAATAAGAAACAGCCAAATCCAATCCCTAGGAAAGGAAAGGGGAAGAGAGTATTGACTTTTAACACAACCCTGTCAATGCAGTTGGGTTAGAATACATAAAACAAAAACTTTCTAAATGCAAACTGACTTGTGTATGTTTTGCAAACTCTGAAGAGTAGTAGTATGAAACTAAGCAAAACTGACACGAGTTTACAAAGTTTTAACAAGTAAATATCTGAAAACTGAGGCATTCATTTGCAATTCACACCCGCTTACTTTGTTAACTCTAAATAAAATCTTGGAGGTTTGCTGGAGATTCAAACTGAATCCTGAAGACAAAGGAAAACGGATGACAAAGTTGTTTGAAGCAGGTTAGGGTATACAAAACCATCCCAAGCATTGGAGATTTCACAGACCACTGTTCAATCTGTTTATCCTTACAAAACATGGTTATCCATCTAAGCAAAAGATTGAGCAAAGACATCCTTAATCATCCTCTGGTAACTCTGGAGGAGCTGCAGAAATTCAACACTCTATTACGAATTGAAAGTGAGAAGCTCACATTGTCTCTCTTGACACGCAGCTTGAGATTCAGGTCTGTCTGATGGACGGCAGTGTTTAGACATTTGCCCCTCGGAGGTCACACAATCCACCCTACGCTCCATCACTCCTGCCCCACAGGTCAGCGAGCACTGGGACACAGACCCAAAACAGGAAGAAAAGGGACAACATCTTTGGATAATTTGAAACAAGTGGGACTGATTTTCTTTGGCTGCTTAATGTTCTGTGCTTCACCTTGGTCCAAGGGCCAACTTTCCAGTAGGAGGTGTGAGGGCACTCCCTGAGGAGGCATGGCTGAGTGGCAGGAGGGTGAGGTTCAGGGCAGATTTTGCCTGCAGAGGACGGCTGAGTGTGGAAACGCTGGGAGTGCGAAGAGGAGGGCATCAAAGAGCAGGAGACAAAACGCTGCTGGTAGCCGACGCCACAGCTGGTGGAGCACTGAGGAACACAAATACATAAAAACATTACGATAGGAAAAAGCCAACACTCCTTTTATGAGTCTGGATTAAGCTTGAGATCAAATCAAATGTTTTAGGAGTTATCCCACTGTTCTGAGTGGACAAATACCAAAACAACAGCTGTACTATGCAACTTTCATAAACGATATGTTTTTTTTACATATTTGTTAAAACTGTCACCATGTCATGAAAGTTTTAGATGAGACAGATAATCTGTAGAGAAAAAATCAAATCAGAGTCAGGAGGATGGTCTTAGCGCTGCACATCATGGTCTTAGCGCTGCACATCATGCTCGGGCACATGCTGCTACATGTGCTGATGGCGGAAAAACAACTTATCGTTACAGGAAAAGTGTTTCTCTGCTATCATCAGTGGCCATGCTAATTAGCCTTAGCATTCAAGACAGGCTAGTAGGTGTGGGGAACTGTCTGGAATGCATAGCACAGAGCAAGGCAGAGGCGTGAGCAGCACGTACACAATCATGATTAACAGCTAATATCCCTCCTCCTCTAGTGTGTTTCTGTAGATGGCAGTGGGACAACAGGGAGGAGGCAGAGGAGATCCGTATTTTTCACAGATTGTCTCATACTGTAGTGACAGTTTTAACACAAACATAAAAAATTAATTCAGAAAATCCCAATGTGCTAAATTTTGACAAGAAGAACTGAAACTACACAGACTTTCAGATACCGCCGTCAGTTTTCATCCCCACCTGTGACCACTCCCCTGCTATCCACGTGTAGTGACAGGGCTCCTCTCTGCAGTGATGGAGAGACGGGGGCCTGGTGGACGGTCCACAGCGGTCATTGTGGGCAGGTGTGAGGCCCGGGCCGACACATCTCACCCTTCTGCTCTTCATCCCTTCCCCACACGTTGCGTTGCACTACAAGTCGAGGCAGTGAAATACGCATTCTTTTATTGATTCCAAACACAAAATTGACTTTATTTAAAACTACGCAGGAAAAAGTCATTCAAGTTTGCCATCCAATGTGGCTGAGCTGAATAAGACAATAAAAAAAAAGAAAAGAAAAAACATTTCAGTCTCTAGATCTGAGAGACCTGCAGCCTTTATGGCAACTAATGGTACCAGAACGTTTTTGATCATCAGGGTCTGAATACATATGTATGTTCTAACTTTTATTTGTTGGAAGAAAAAAGAAAGAAAGAAAAAAAATCCTCCTTTTTCCACTTTACAATTCTTTGTTAATTCTTATTCTTATCCCATAAAACCTTAATGGAAAATTGTCTCTTAATGTGCAGATGAGACTGTGCAGATAATCGAAAGATCAAGTGGATAAGAAAAGAAACTCCACTTACCTCTTCCCATTCACCTGCCACCCAGGTGTAACGCGTGCACTCTGCTGTTTGGCACACTTGGACTGTCGGAGGACGTGAGTGAGGACTACAGAGGTCTTCTCTGACTTGTCCCGAACCCTTGAGCCTGCAATAAACATCTCGCTCCTGAACTCCAGATCCACAGGTGACGGAGCACTATAATGAAACACAAACGGAACAGAAATACATTCAGTTTTCAAAACAAGCTTCAATTGTGATTCTATGAACTGTTAACTAAAACATTCAATGAAAACCTCCCATCTCAAGTCAGTCAGATCAACTTGTTACTCGCATTAGCGTGTTTCCTTTGCCTCCTTCTATTGATGTATCATTTTGTTTTCCCACCTGGACCTTAGTTAGGTCTGTCAATGTGATCGGAAAAAGGTTTACAACCTTCAAGTGCTGGCTGCTGAATTCAAGGTTGAATTAGTTAGCCTAAAAAGAGAACAACATATGGAGGCAGGGATGTGGAGATGTAATGACCGCATTGTGGGTAAGCCTCCAGATTGACCACTTCAGTTTCCTAAAATGCATTATGGATTTGTAATGTGGTCAAACAGGGCTCAGTACTAAGGCAAGGCTTTGTATTTATTGTTTATTCTACTCAGAAAATTGGCAAAAAAATCACATGCGACTGAACGCATTCTCACATTTTGCCACAGCTGTAAAAGCGTGTTCTCTTGACTTTCAAAAAGTTCACCGAGTTGAACTTTTCCATGAAACTTTGTTCAGTCTTCCCGCTGAATGCACTTATCTGCAATCAGACGAGCGTCTATCTCAGCAATCTCTTTGATGTCGTTCGTCAAGCATACCTTCACACTGTGAGGAAGCATTCTGTGAAGCCTGAGTTGATCGAGCTGATTCCTTTGTAAGCTCATCAGATACGTACGGTCTGAAAATCTGAAAATTACCCAGCTGGATCAAATTACCAGGGACTTTTAGATCCATTTGTGTTGATCCGTTTTATTCTGCAACTGTAAGTTATCATTGAAAAGTGTGCGGTGGGGTGTGAAAGGTTATGCTTTAGGGTAAAAACATAAGAAGCCCTTTAAGAAATCTGACTTTAAAATCAAAAACGCCTTTTGGAAAAAAAACAAAAACAAAAAAAACTAACATATAAAGCGTGAAAACAGAACTGTCTGTTGAAAGGCCTCTATTCTCTGCTGACAGGTTAAGATACGGAAAGCTGTTACTGTGTTCCTTTCAAAGGAGGGAAACACAAAACTGCATAGCATGCTGCTGCTTAAATAAGAAAAGAGCTGCGCAACATTTAAGGTCAGCTAACAGAAATGACAAATTGTGTTATTTTGCTGCATAGTTGTACAGGGACTTCTTAGTACAACAACGTATGTTTAGGTTAATTACCAGTCTTTAGCTGGAGCGTCAACAGTCTCTGATTTGGGATGGTAATCTTTTCAGAGTTTTTCTCAATTCTTGTGTGGAAGCTAAGATTGGATAAATCTTGCATCTAAGTAGACAGAGCTTTGCAAAAGTATTAATTTCCCTTAAACCTTTAAAATTTCGCCATGAACAAAGCCTTTAATGTATTTTACAGTATGAGACAGAGCAACAGAACATAGTTTATAGATGTGAAGAGGAATCGATACGAGAAATAGTTTTTATAAAGGTAAAGTATGTAATCTATTACTATTCAGCCCCCTTAAATCTATTACCCCTAACTAAAATACAGTATTGACTTTGGGAATTCCCTCATTAGCAAATGCTTCCAATAAATATTAATCAAAGAGGTTCATCGTGCCAAGGGATGGGAAAGCTATGCAATTCTTTATAAGTATTTTTAAAGACAACATAAGTGCCATCAGTGGTGGAACTTGTAGCACAATTTGCTAAATTAGGCTCCTGTACGAAACTGCTCCCAGTTAAAGATCAGATCTTAATCCACCTGAAAATCTGTGGTGAGATTTTGCATCTGATGTTCACGGCTGCTCTCCATCCGGTCTGACTGAGCTGTTTTACAAAGAAGAACCAGCAAAAATGTCAGCTGAATGTGGTAGAGACCTAACCAAAAGGACTTGCTGCTATGATTATAGTAAAAACTGATTTTAGCAAGTGTTGGCTCAGGGAAGCAGAATAAAAATGCTATTTTTATTATTATTAGTTTCACCCTCCTTCTACTTCACAAATATATTTTATGTTAATCTACACACAAGATCTCAAGTGCTGAAGCCTCGGTGGTAACGTCACAAACCATAAAACTGGAGTTTCATCTGAGGACTTTTTTTTGTTGTTTTTTGCACCTTTACAGTCAAACTGTTCCTTTAACTCCAAGTATAACAAATTATGTCTGCAAAATTGTAGGACAAAGAAAGAAACACCAAATTAAATGGAAAGTCTTTCACAAAAATCAGAAAACATGCTTTGTGTGTCGGTTATGGGATCACATTCTTAAAATATTTTACATTAAACATTTCACAAATAATAAAAAACAACCATCAAAAATCTTAATGTGTATCCCAGATTCTTTTTAAGCATTTTACTACATGCCCTCTGTCAGAATGACATAAAATAGTATGTAGCTATGGAATGAGTCCCACTGGGTGCTGTGGATTCAGAGTTGTCATATGCATGAATATTAAGATATAAAACATGTCTTTTGGGGCCAGATGAGGATTTTATGGTAACTGTTGGTATGTTGGGAGTAGTGGGGGCTGGCAGGCAGGGATGATTGCTTCCAGACATCAGCGAGAGCAAAAGTGAGAGGGGAGGAAGATATGCTTAAAGCCTGAGGAGGGACAGGAGTTCTTGGGAAGGAGGCAGAGGTTAGGTTTATCCATGCCGATTTTCTATCTTGAAACGTTTCCTTTAGTCGAAGCATGTTCAAATAAGAAATGTGAAAAACAAAACTCTTTTTGGAAAATCTAATTTTCTTTCTACTTGTACCTACAGTCAGCCTTTGCTCTCTCAGAAGTGACACATAATAATACAGAGACTCAAATAATTGATTCAGACTTCTGACCTTTTATGACATTTTGCCAAGCGCAAACTTCAGTGCATTGGGATTTTATGTGACAGTCCAACCCGATGCATAATTCAGAGGTGAAAGGAAAAAAGATGTGGTTTTCAGACTTTTCACAAACAAAAATGTGGAAAGTGGTGAAGGCATCAATATTCAGTATTGTACACAATTGAGAATTGATGTTTACAGACACATATTATGCGATAGGTTTTTGTTATTTTATTTTAAGCATAAAGAACATTATATTTAGTGTTTAGTTGCGTAAAGGTTGTGGAGAAATATCCCACAAACTTGCAGTAAAAACAGCAAAAATTCCATTAAAAAAAGTGAAACCATGTATAGTTTATCTTCCAGTGGACTATAATGTTCTACATTGCATTGGCCTATTACCAGAAAATCTTGTGAGAAAATGTGAAAAACCCTAGCTAGTGTAAACACTTGCCATCATAACGTATACCGTTCCTAACATCTTGTCTAAGCAGATTCGAGAGGTTACACTCAGCTGCGTCTGCCGCACCTGGACCTCCAAGTTGATCAGATTTTATTAAGAGTGTGTATGACAGAATGCGAGTGCGCTGTGTGTTTTCCAGCAAATCGGATTCAAAGAGGAGCCCGCTCCGCCTGAAGCCTGATTACAGAACGACTTCCAACGTTTTGCCAAACTGTTATAAGCCTGAAATGAAAACCTCACATACGCCTTGTAAACAGTTTTACAAATCAAGCCGGGAGTGTTTGGGGTACGCTTGGGGAGGGAAGGGGGTAAAAAAAAAAGGACACATTACTCTTGAACAAAAATAAACTAAGCTGGGATTAGACAGAGGTTCTCTGCACGCTCCACATCTGCAGCCTGCAGGGGGGTTTCCGTTGTGTTTGTGGCTGCAGCACCGCGGCTGGATTGGATATTCAGCGGGTCGTGGAGCAGCAAGAAGAGCAAACATACCTCCCGCCACCTGTTGGCTTTCCAGGCAGGGCATCCTCGAGCTCGGCAGGCCTTCTGCGTGCGCGGCCGGGTCAGATGGCTGCAGTACGCATCCTTTATTTGGGTTTGGTTCTGGAAAACACAGGCTATCTCCCGCTGCTTGGTGCCGCGGCCACAGCTCACTGAACACTGAGAAGAGGGAAAAAAAAGCAACACTTTTTATCAAAGCATGTCAATGATAACACAGCAAATTTAGAGGTTTAAATGTGTTTCCCTAGTATTTGGCACGACTGCTTTCTAAAATTATGACTTGGATCAAAACTTTTTGGGTATCCTCCACTGCCCTTATGGTCTGTTTGTCCTGACTGAACTGGTGGAGTCGATTCAGGTGAGTAAGCTGCTTTCCTTCTGAGATCAAAGCTTTCAGATGGCCGATCAAAACATCAACTTCAAGATTGAATTAGCTAGCCTAATTTTGTTGTCGTGGAGACCTAATTTGGTCATTGTTCTTTGTGTCCAAGCTTTTAACTTACTGGCTGCCGTGTTAAGAAGTTGCTTTTATAGTTTGGCATGATGTTCTTTCCTTATGAGGCAAAGTATTTTATGAAGTTTACCAGTGTTCCTGCTGAAAAACACCAAAATGTCGTGATGCTGCCGCCCCCAAACCTACCAACTGGGATTTTCTCATGCTTGTAAGCTTCTCCTTATTACCTCTACATATAACAAGGTCATATTAGCAAAACATTTCACCATTTTTTTCTTCATCAAATTACAGAAAATGTCTCCAAAAATAAAACTTTATCCTTTTGTAAACAGTGACTTGGCTTCTTAAATTGTTTTTGTTTTTTTGAGTAATGATCTCTTCCTCACAGAGTGGCCTTTCAGCCCAGTTTATGTACAAGACATGTTTCTTATAAGACTGGTTGGTTTTTGTTATTTCGTGTTTTGATTTTACACTTTGGCACACATTGTTTTGTGGTTGTCTTTTTCTTGTTGACTTCTGTTTTTGTAGCATTTTTGACCTCATTTGTAATTTTCATTCAGCTATTTGACCTGTAAGCAGAGGAGTTACTTAGAGAGCTGGTGCGAATGAGAGGAAAGGATTTATACACACTCTTTGAGACCATCATCTGGTAGTAATAAGCACCCCAAAAGGAGAAAGCACAATGAATGAAAACCAGACACCCTGATGACAGCTCTGGAAAAAATAAAAATAAAAAAACCTGAGACGGCTGACAAACTTTTTCAAGAGATTTCGGTTCCCGTGCAGTAATTAGGGCTCCAATTTCTGCTCGATGAGTGAGCCTCCACCCTCCACCCCCACCCCCACTTGTCTAGTCACCACAAAAAGGGAGAGCTGGAATAAAATACACGAGATGCATAATTTCCAGTCCAGATCAACAGCATAATGTTTCATTGTAACACTAATTACGACCTCAGAAGGATTGCGTAACGACGAGCGACTGTTACGCGTGGTAAACGATGATGACCTCTCGGTATGAAACTTTGGTACTCAACTAATCTTGAAAAACGAACAGAGGTCAGAGTGCCCTTTCGAACAAAGCCGCCTTCTGCCTTTTCTTGTCGCTGCGGGCGGCGGCAAACGCTGCACAAACATGCATCCTGCACGCTGTAATTACAGAGGCATTTTAAACACAGGGTCCTCTCAGCTGACATCAAAGCCTGGGTGACTGGCCCCTTAGCGCCGCAGATACCCGCTGCACGTTTACTCATAAATGATAACAAAACTTCCTCGGCGGAGAAGAGGCATGCTGGAGGTGGGGTGGATGGTCTGTGACTGAGAAGAGGTGGGGGTTGGGGGTGGTTGTGGGGGTCTAGCCCCACCTCACTAGAGCAGAAAGCAGGAGGGAGGAAGAAAGAAAATCACAGCCTACACTTCCCCCAGCTGAGCTGTATCTGCAGTCGAACGGTGGGGGGAAAAAAAACAGCAACTTTATGGAGACGTGCTCCTCCCGCAAACCTGCCAGCCTCATCTGTCAGCCATTAGTTAATCAGGGCTGGTGACTGGAGAAACTGGAGAGAGAACGGGCGAGGCCCCTGGGACTGGAGGACAGCTTCAATCTCCGAGAGCGCAACGAGGGCAAGGACTCTGGGACCTGAAGAGCCACAGCTGGCTCTACAGGTAGGTCAGGACAAGTTGCTATGCTGCTACTTTTACTTTAAGAATAATGTTCCCCTGAACTTTGTAAACTGGACTTTAGAATCCAAATTTGTATCTTAAAATAATATTAGACCCCAGGACAATTCTCATAGAATCTGAAGCCTGTAAAGAAATAATGCTATAGTTATAGGTATTTTTGTGTGTGTGTGTCGCATTCTTGCAATGTGTTGCTCCGACAAGGGTTGGAAAGATTTAGAAGATTTGTGATGTTCAGTGAGACCGAGCGGAGGGTAAAACACATAACTCAACAAGTCACACGGGAAATTAAACTCTCCCGAGGCAGATTTGCCCTCCCACGTCGTCACAGCCATTAATTTCCCATGATCAAGCGGGATAAGTCTTGTATAATCCAACGGGTCTCATCTGGGCATAATGTGGATTACTTTAAAGTGGAAGGACTCAGCCACAATCGGAA
This sequence comes from Alfaro cultratus, assembly GCA_903066825.1. NCBI lineage: Eukaryota > Metazoa > Chordata > Actinopteri > Cyprinodontiformes > Poeciliidae > Alfaro > Alfaro cultratus. Next base: position 39,061 of record CAEFZX010024089.1, on the reverse strand, counting down.
TCCAGCCAAGCAAAACAACTTGTCTGAAACAAGTTTTATTCTTTGCCCCCCTTTTTTTTAATTTTTGGCCTTTTTTTCCCCTTAAGCTAGAACAAATGTTCCAGTAAGAAAGTCAATGCGGTTTCATTTTAAAGCTCATAATTATTCTAATTAACGGCTTGAAAGCAGTTTTACTCATGCAAATCTGGGGCCAATGGCATAATTGAGTGCTAAAAGACAGAAAAAAAGCCTTGAAGAGTTTTTGAAAACAGATGTTTGAAACCTTTTAACGTAAGAAATGCTACTTGAGATTTAGAGGTACTCAGACTTTTTGTGTGCTTTAAATGTCTTTGTCTAGAAATGGTATCTGGAAAACCCCAAGTGAACTCCACCCACTGCATTAACTCACAACAGGTAAGCTCAGCTGACAGATTCTATCTGAGAAACATCGAGGCTGTATTGAGAAAAGAACGAGGACTGTGTTGACCAAAATTTAAAAATAAAGTCTTTTAAATGCACCACATTAAGTTCTACCAAGTTACAATGGCAACAAAACAATGAGGTGTGAAAGTTATTACTGTGAAAAGAAAACTAAGCTAATGAGTTAGCTAGCTTCAGTAAGAGTGAGATGTGTCACATGAAATTAGAGGAAGTACAGAGAGATGTTTATTTGCTCCGTTTCATGTAATGTGCCGAGACATGCCTGAAATTCATTTAGTCTGCAAGAGAGTGAGCGAGAGCAAGACATCGATACGTAAAAGAAAAGCTAAACAGAGAATAGCAGAGTAACCCTGTCCTCCCTTTTTGAGTTTTTAACCTACGTCTGTCTTAAAACATGCAGAATTGGTAAATGTTGGCAGCATTTTGGAAATCTCAAGAGTTAAACATGCCTCTACATTACTAAGATAATACATAAGGAACTCGGCTTACAGCAGAGGTTTTTCTTTTTTTTTATGTAAAATCCACAATCAGTTTATGTTTGTTTTAAGAATAAAAGTAAAACTCAGTTTTCTTATTATACTATTACACAAACCTGCCTGCAAGACAGGCTAAGGTCAAATTCCAGGCTCCAAGCTCTCAATACAAGAGGATGTTAATACCAAGCATATGGTAACTGTAGACAGGCTCTTAAAGGAAACTCAGAGCAAGAGTAAACTTGCAAGTACAGACTGCAGGAGGGGAAGTCTGGAGGTTTGCCCATGGCTGAATGTTGCCAAAGTTGTTACATACAGTATTTTGTATGTGGAATGTTACGAGTCAACTATGCGTACAAACGAGATAGCTGGGAACAGAATGTACTTTAACGTGGCGTCCGATCTTTTTACCTGTGTTCTCAGATGCAGAGAATAAAAATTCTGAACACACAACTTCCTGCTGTTTGTGGTTTTGTTTTTACAGGAAGGTTTTGAAGGACCGGAGTCCAAACGACACATGCTGTCACTGATGGCGGTGGGAGCAGAGGAATTTCAAGAGCTGTGGATCAGTTCTGTTCTGCAGAAAAACAACCCGGAGTAACATCATGATATCTTTCACATAGTTGTGATGTGCAAAGTCGCTCTCCTAATTATGAATGCAGATGATGACATGAAATAATGATTTCCTGTTTCTTTCTGTTTAGCAGACTGTTAACTGTACAGCAAACTTCAGACAGGTTGACGCTAAACAGCCTATTCTGGACTGTAAGTACAAATCTGCCAGCTACAAATAGACAGAACAAAACATTTTTTTCCTATTTTCTTCTCTGAAAAGAGGTAAGTAAAAGTAAAAGCCAGGATTAGGCAATCGTATAAAAAGGTATAGTTCAAAAGTAACGTAAATTTGCATTAGTTTCCTATAGTTTAAAGTGATTTCAATGAGATGCCCAAGAAATTTGCATGACTAGTATTTTCTCTGGTTGTACATGTATGCCCCTTACACTTTACTGTACAAAACACAAAGCAGCATAAAGATATTAATTATGCACAACAAGCATTTTAAAACCACAATTTGTTTCAAATTGAAAAATTAGCAAATAGGAGTTATTCATATGTTATACCAAAATATTATAAAAAAAAAATGCAATCATATTTAGTAGCAATAGAGGTATTTGTATTTTTGTCAATTAAAAAAAAAAACTAAATTTGTCAATTTTAAAAAAAAAACATAGTTTGCTTTAAATCTTGGTGTGAAAACTGTGATATATCTGGTATTTTCATTTAAAGATATCACCGTTATTGTGAGAGAATCTTATATATTCATATGCCTAGACATGTTTAACTTTTTGTAAACAAACACAAAATAAAATATAATTGCAAAAATATTGATAAACCGAGGAAATAACAAAATGTATGTGTTGCATGTTGAGGCTAACAAAAAAGATGAGAAAAAACACCACATAGGTCAGTGGTTTGACAAATAGTACCTTATAAAATGTATTTTAGTCTACTGAAAGAATCTGAACACATTGAATGAGGCAACGCTTGACATACGTCCTTGATCCAGCGGTCTGATGACGTTGACGACGTACAAGCAGAAACTGAGAGGTAGCTGACTGACATGGACAACACAGCACATAAAAGTCAAACAGTATGGCACAAGTATGGTTAAACCTCTAATGGAAAACATGCTGAGATCTATAGAAGATCTTACACATCGTCAGTTTTAGGATTATTACATCCCTGTTTGCTGACAGGAAGTTCAACACTCAATCTATCATTGTCTAGCCCATTAGGAAGGATATCAGCTGCATCTCATTTTACACCATCAGCTTAATGGTGTTGAAAGGTCCAAAGAGCATGAGGCCACTTCAAAACCAAACTTGTAGTCTTATATACGCGACACTACAATACCTCCAGTATTTGTAGATATAACAGCTTCAGCTTCATTACCACACTGCTAAACTGTGGTAAACTTTAGCAGTGGTAAACTCTGCTGAACCAAGTTTACCACACTGCTAAATTTTGTTTAACAGTGTGGTAATCAGAATACTTGCAGTCTGTGCCCTAATTCATCCCTAAGGTGTTCTGTCAGTCCAACTCACCCACTCCAGACTGTGTCACACCAATGTCCAGTCCCGTTGAAACGGGAAGGGACCATCGCTCGTTTTGATTCGTTGGGCCCTTGAGAATGACCCATTCTTACACAAATGTTTGGAAAAGCATTGAGATGCTGGATTGTACACATGCAGCCATAGAAGGGACTGGAAAACTTGATTGATTTAGAGGGGTGACTCAGTATTTCAGGCAAAATTGTACAAGTATGAAGCAGATATAAACAAACAATTCAATTTGGCTTAAAATTACATTCCAATATGAGCAAAGCAGATGCTTCCTGCCTGTGTCAAGGCAAGACCATGCCCTCTGTGATTCAGTAGACCTGGGATACCCCAAACTAAACGCTTCCAGACCTTGGTACCCCGTCTCTTCTTCTTTCGTCTCACTGCATCTGCTCCTCATCACCCTCGAAAAAACATTTACCCCTCCGTATGATATAGGCTCCTCTCTTCGTCTCCTTAATTTCTCCTAGTGGTATGTTCATGGATTGACCGTTAACACATAGAGTTATTAATAAAATCGGCAGTGTCTCACACAGTGTTTTCAAAATCTTTTGCAAATAAAAAAATTAAAGAGTGGTAAGCCATCCCAAACCAATACTTTTTAAAAATCATGTTTTGCTGAATTTACAGCTGCATGGTAACAGACAAATGTTTTTTGTTTTGTTTTTTTTACATAGTTTTTTGCAAGATTGCTCAAGCTCAGTCAGATCTGATGGAGAGCTTACATTCCAAGTCTTGCCAGAGATTTTCCATTTTGATTTACATGTGGACTTTGACTGGGCCATTCCAGCTTATGTATTTGATTTAGATATACAACCTCTCTTTATTTAAGAGAGGTTGTTCTGGTGGAAGATCAGCCAAAGGCACAGCCTTACACTGAATTTTTCTCTAATAAGTTTCTTACCAGTGTTGGCCTGTATTTTCTTTAATCTTTCAATTAAGTCCGACCAGTTTCCTTTGACCTAATTATCAAAAACGACCACAAAGCATAATGCTGGTACTACCATTTCATCACAAATGATGAAACATGGTATTTAGGATATTATTTGTCGGAAAAAAATTAGGGGAATTTAAACAAATACTGTGCATTGAAATCTCTAGTTTGTGTGAATTTGTAAAAGGTATTTATGTTTCTTTTCTGCCTAGTGTCCTTAACGTTTACTTCTAGTCCTGACCTAAAGCAGCCTGATGTGCAGATACCTTGAATCTTTAGATTTGGTATTCTGATTACGTACAGAGACGTCAGAAGCTTCTTCTTTTTTTCCCCCCAAAAACAAAAAGCTCTATTTCATATAATGTGTCGAGACAAGCCTGTAATTCATTCAGACTGCAAGAGAGTGAGTGAGATAAAGACTTCAATTCGTAACCCTGTCCTCAGTTTTTTCCGTTTTTAACCTCTGTCTGTGTAGAAACATGCAGAATTGGGAAATGATGACCTGGTTCTCTGCCTCCAAGGTTTGACAAAGTTTGCAGTAATCTTTTGGCCAAACCACCACTTTCCTTTCGCTCAAAAGGGGCCACAGCGTAATACCGTCTCCCAATGCATATTCAAGTGAAGGCTGTGACGAGAACCTTGTGCTAGTGAGGACCAGGGAGAACCTTTCATCTACTAATTTGGTTGCTCAAGCTCGACTGACAGGAAACGCCAGACCCATGATGTCACAAACAACTGACCCCGAGGTGACAGGTTTGAGGAGTGTTCATGCTCAGTGCTCTTAGGCTGGAGCAAGGAATGTCAATGCGCACATGTGGTTTTCATTTGAAGTGCAGTGATTAGCTTGCAGACGCTCTGCTGCTATGCCTCCGTTCCATGGAAAGCATATATTTAACAGGAAGTAGCATGTTTTTGCTTATAATAAGGAATAAATAACTAAAGTGGTGCCTGTTAATATCAGTACAATGAACCAGATTTTCAGTAGACATGGCTTTTCTTAAGGTAAATAGCATTAGTATATATTTTATAACCAAAACTCTAACACATTAATTAAAAATGTGTTTGTTTTTTGTGAAATGTCTGCAATAAATTTGATTATTCCTTGGTGTCTTCTCATCATTTCCATACAATTATGATCTCTTGACACATTTTTCCTAATATATGGAAATTTAGAGAAATAGAGATAGGTAGAAAGAGAGAAAGAAAGAATGAGAGAGAGAGAATTTGACGTTTAGGGATAACTAGGAATATGAGGGACATTCACAATAACAACATATATGATAAATAACTATTACAATATGATAAAAACAAACGATCTGGCTGATTTTCATATTACAAGATTGCTGCAACACACCTTAATAAGAAACATTAATTTACCATATCTGGCCTTTTTCTCAAAAACTCAAAGCCCACAGTCTTCTTTAGTTATTGCTTTGTCTCTGTACAAATAACTAAAATTAATTTATTGTGCAAAACGAGTTTATTTACTGAAAATATATCTTATGTTGTAATAAAAGCTATCTGTATTAGTATCTGGCACTAATTGGTCATTCCTTGATGTTTTATGAGGAATTTGAATTTTGTTGCAATAACTAAAGGGATTAATTATGATTTGATTATTATTCAATATTACCTCTTCAGTCCCAGTGTCTGCTTTGTGTGATTAGTGGGTTTTCTCAGCTGTGCAACCCTTGCCAAAATGAATTAAACTCAATTATTGCTACGGAAAATAAACTGAACATCTGCAGTCTAGAGCCAAATGCATTACTGAGGCCTCTATTACGGCAATGGTAAGCAGATGTGCCACCCAGCGCCAATGTTTGCCTTGGTCTGCTTTCTCTAGGGAAACTGTAAAACTGAATGGCGAAACACATTAAATGAAGACAAAAGGAGATGCGCCAATCAGGAGTTTCCAGGCCAACACCTGGTTTGCTTTGTGCTGTGACCAGATGATTTGGTTTTTAACTGCTTACTCTGTCACATGTAAAATAATAGAAGTTTGTTCTTTATATTGAGTTTAAATATGACAGAAAAGAGAAGACATTATGATATTATCTGAATGTATCCAAAGTCATATGTTCCTAATCGTTGTCTGACTTCTATTAAACTCTTAAAAGTGCATCACAGTGCATAATGTTGGATAATGTTTATAGATTGAATTTGGTTCAGATTTCTAGATTTGAGGCGTTTAATGAATAGCATAAAACCAAATCTAAATTTTCACAATGTGATTTGCTAATGACTCATTAGGGCCACTAAAGGCTGATTTGAATCGCTGACTGATTGATTGGTGCATCACTACAATAAAATTACTTCCTTTTACACAGCAGGGCCTGATTCACTAGATGTACTTTCAATGACTAGTAAAAACATCCCTTAATTACAAAAAATCTTTTGTATGCACCCCATCAAAAAGCACATCCAAGTGCTGAATCCAGTTGCATGTCATAAAAATGTCTACCCTGCCATAACAATAAACTATACATATTTAAGGATTAGACTTTCTGTGGTGTGTTGTGTCTTGTTTTTATTTTCTTGCTATTCACATCCTTGAAGTATTGGCAAGTTTTATGCGCTTACAGAGGTTCTTTTAGAAATCAGAGAATTTTGTAAAAAAAAAAAAAAAAAAAAAAAGTATTTTCAAAAGCAGGTTTTATTTCGCTTATAGGGATAATGTTAAGAAACAACACAAATGTTACAGTTACGTCTCTTTAATAGTTTTTACACAAAAAGGCTCAACATAAACTAAATATTTTGCATGTGAATGAAATAAATAGCAAAACAAAAACAACAACAATGAACCAAAACAATACAAAATAATAATAATTATTATTATAATAACAATAACGTAGACTTGATTCATTTTGTTTTTGGACCACAAAATATAAAAGAAAAAAAAAAGGCTGTGGGAGTGAAACCACCATAGCACCATGGCTCGGTTTTAATGAACACACACACGCACACGCACACGCACACGCACACACACACACACACACACACACACACACACGCATACACAATAAGAGTAAGGAGCAGGAACACCAAAAAGGTGTTCCTGCTCCTCAGAAATGATCCCAGATCTCTGGTGAGATAATCTCAGATAAAATAGCCCATGACTGCCAACAGAGGTTATTAATTTGTAGGACTGTAAATTAAACTTGAGCATTTATTTGGAAAACATGATCACAGCTTAATTTGTTTGAGTTTGATCTTAGTTCAGACGTCGCCTCCTTGAGTGAACCTTCCCACACATCTGCATAGTTCCTGACTGAGAGCAGTCAGAAGAGGCTCTAACGGCAAACTCTCATGTTACCATGACAACCAGCTCGACATCATTTCTCAGCGTCAAAGTGTTTTTTGTTGTTTTTTTACAACCCACTAAACCCGTCTGCTCTGTCTTACTGACAGTTTTCACACACTATTCATTGATGTGAATATGATGTTATTTTTTTTAGCTTTTAATAATTTATTTTTTTAAGGTTTCATGTCACAACAAGATACAAAATCTGTGTTTTCTTTTTTTTTATATAATAACTTATTTATATTTGCACCTATTTGTGTAACCTTTAAACTGAGGTGCAGTTAAAAACTTTGGAGGTAATTGTTCACTTACCTACCACCATTGTGCTCGATAGTTGGTACCGTCTTAGTGTCTTGTTGAAGTATTTGACCATAAATGTTTCTTATAAAAATATTTAGCTTGTCCATGGGGGAAGCTGCCTTATTTTTCAGGAAAAAGGGTGCCAATTTTTCCTATCTTCTCTCTTCTATCCACAGTGGTGTAAAATTTGAATCACTGCAAACAATATAAGCATTCCAGGTTTGGGCCACTGCGGTAACAGAGTTATTCCTGAACTACTTAGTCCCTTTTAAGACTAAAGACTAAGCTAGGTGATTCCAGCAGTCATCAGGCTGGACAGGTGACTAATCCATCACAGGACAATACAGAGACATACCCAGCCCTCGTTTTTAACAAAAATAAAAATAAAAACCTTGATGTTCCATGTTGTTCAAGTTACTATACTCTGAAAAACTAATGGTTCAAATAAAATAGTAAAAGCTGTTTATAATGTTGCAACGCCTTCGTTGTAATCCGAGTAAGAACAACTAGAAGTTAAGACCGGAGATGTGAGCCAGCATCAACAAACTGATGTTTTAAAAATGGAAAGTAACTTTAGTCAAGTGTTCGGTCTGAACTGGAAGAAAATATTACAGCTGCAACAATTAATAATCTGTTGTAAAGAAATAAATACGTACATATTTGTATATGTTTATTTTAGAACAAAAATCCTTCAGAACAAAACAAAAAAACTGGCCACACGCAGAAAGAAAAACAACAACGAACGACCAGAAAAGCATCTGTGTGCCAATGTTTGAATTTGCGGTCAATAGCACCTCATGTAATGAAATAAATACTTTTTAAAACTTGAAACCTGATAATACTTAACAATACCCAGAACATTTCACTATTCTATTTAAAGAAGTACACAGAACCTGCTAATGTTGTTTGTGTCAAATTTCACTCATTTGCGAAAGTGATGCAAGTATTGGTTCTAAAGTGCCACATGATTAACTGAGATCCCAGGCATAAGTTTACTTATTTTAGGAAGATCCTGTTTTTAACTTGCTGGGATGGAGAAATTACAATATGGAGCCATATGTGTAATAAATCTGGCGGGGGATAGATCGCTTTCTTGTAGCGTTAGGTAGTTTCTATGCTATTTGCACATCTGCAACAAATTGGCAACCTTGACCTTGAATGGCTTTATGCGTTGTGTGGACAGAGGGTATGAGCAGCAGCTCGTACACCATCATGATCGACACCGCTAAGAAACACCTCATCTGTCTCATTCTACTCTTAGGACATAGTGACAGTTTTAACAAATATGTAAATGCCTTTAAAAAAAAATAAATAAAAAATGTTGCCTACTGCAGCTTTAAAGTAAGTTTTTTATTGGAGTAGCATAATTTCACTCTGAAAAAAAAAATGTTTTAGCATATTTATTCAGTTACTCATTTATTCATATTTGTATTTTTTTTACTTTATGTATATACTTGATTTTAATATTAATACTTTCGTCTTTTTATATCACCTCTTAGTCTTCTGCTACTTATCTCACAAGGTTGAAGCAAACAGAGAAGGTGTAACCTTTAAACTCTTGTCTCTGCACAATTTCTCCAGATCCTCCAGAGTCCTAGTTCTCTCTTTTGCTCTCTTCAACTCACCCAACTTGTTTTCTAAACGATTTAGGTCTGAAGACTGAGATGGCCTTGGAGGAAAGTAAATTTTGTATGAATAAACCATCTCTTAATACTGTTCCGATCTTTATGCTGCATGGCTGCTTTCATGGTACGGACATGAATCATCCCAGTTTGAGAAACCAACATATTTTCAAAGTGCCCAGTTGTGTTTCACTGAACGTAGCTAAAGAGATAGGTGGTATCACAAGTTGACTTTGTGCACTACCCGTGGGTTTGGTTTGATAGACTCAGCCACAAAGACAAACCTTCAGATAAACAAATATCCCAGATAAATCCAGAATATCCTCTAAGACGTGTTGTTGAAAACACGGCGCAGCCCAGTCATGTGACCTGCTACCTCTGCAAAGGGGCACAAATCAACTCAAGGGAAAATGTGTGAAAATGTAATAAAAAACAATCCTGGGGGCAATGGAGAGTCATACCCCCTGGTAAAATAGGAGAAAAAAAGCCAATTATTTATTAAGATGTTGATTCAACATTTATGTGGAATTTTCTATGTTATTCAGTGTTACACTATGCTACTCCAGTAAATATTCACGCATTTCATGATTTTTATGCATTTTTACAGTGGGTTAGTGAAAGGATTCACTAACCAAACAGAACTTCTTAAAAGTATAGAAAAAAGCCTTTCCTTATGATGCTTATTGTCAAATAACACTACATTTAATTGCACTTTATTTTGTTTAACTCTTAACGTTACTTCTAGGACGGCATTTCAACCTTTTTTCAAACTGCCTGCGACTCTGACAACTTGGAGATTTTCCAGACCTTCAAAAGGAGATGAAGCGTTTGAGTACAAGCGCGATCAAAAACAGGAATGAAAACTATGTTCCTCTGTACAAACTGTATTTGCCCATCGCGGGATGGGAGAGGTCTGACCAGGAGCACCAGTAAAATATTAAATATTCTGTTACAAAAACCAGCTACTTGAAAAATAAAATCAAACTGTACAATGATACATACACAAAATACATTGAGAGGCCTTTGTTGCTGTTCAATAAAGGCCATAATATTAACTCTTATACACAAATATACACTTGTGTACTGCAGATACAGAGTGAAGACACGCCTAATATATGAAATAAATACTTCCCTCCATAAACCTAAGGCACTGTTGGACAGAACTGTCCTGATTTACAGGTTTTAATTTGAAGCCTAGAGTCCAAATGGTTTCCATGTGTTTTTAATGACGCTCTAGGTGGAGCAGCATTGTTGCTGCATGTTTTTTTTTTTGCATTCTAATCAGCACCATGCCACTGAGGGGCCCATCTGGGTGGGCTGAAGTTGGCTAGTAAACAGTGAAGCTCGATACCCGGCATTTACTTCAGGAACTCCTACAGTTTCCCGCCTGGAGCCATATCATAACACACAATCTCTTTTCACAGTGATGCACCCCTATTGAGGAAAGTAAATGTTGAAGGGAAATTAGTACTATCGTACCGGCTTCCACGGTCGGCGATGCCAGGACGCGGCGCCTGGGCAGGACTGGAGGTTGCACTGCTCCATGTCAGGCGGCTTGTCCAGGACGTCACAGTTGTAGTCGTTGAGTCTCTGCCCGCTGGGCCTTTGACACACCACTAGGCGAGTCTTCCTCCCTCCACCACAAGTCTGGGTGCACTGAGGGAAACAGTAGAGCAAATGTATCAAACTTCTGATGCTGTTCAGGCTAGCAGTGAATGTAGATGTGGTAGGCCAGCTTTACTTTTCTCCCATTCATCTAGGCTCTCTTTCTACAGCCTAGATTAATGGCTGACTTTAAAAGATGGAAGAAAATCTAGCACACACCTTAGACCAGTGGTGTCAAACTCATTTTCATTTTGGGCCACATAAAGGTCCTGAATGTCCTCAAAGGGCCAGTTGTGGCAGAATATATTGATAAAACTCATTTACAACCTGATTATAAACACCTTGTCTCTGCACTTGATTAGTTCTTCTTAAAATTAAATATTGGCTATCTTTTCACACTGATATAATTTGACAATATGCAGAATAAAACTGATCTGATTGACAAAATAATATTTAAGCACGCAACAATAATCTTGAAAGTTCTTTTTATAAAGTCAAGTTATAAGAATGTAAAGTGGGCTGGATTTGGGCTGGAGACCCTGAGTTTGACACATTTGGATTCAGACCGTACCAGGTAGATGTTTATCTTTCATTTGATTCTTTGCTGTTGGAAAAGTTTGCAGAGGATGCCTCACTGGCAATCATCTTATTGGTGTGAAAATATATTGTCACGTGTATCAAACACTCAGCTAGATGGGTTGAAACTGATAGTGTGTTTTTTGACTTGTTGCAAGCAGCAAAGTGCAAAAAGATCCAATTTACTGTCTCAGATTCTGGGGTTTTATTATGAGTCTGCATTTGATCATCTTCTTTCAGTTTGCAAGCACAAGAAAGAAGACTGTTGATGTTTATTGGGGACAAACATAAAAACTGCAATAAATGGACAATTCAAACGTGGACTGGAATATTTTGCATGTGATGTTTCCTTAAAATGGTTTGTAATCTGTGAAAGCTTGCCTCTCCCTCTTGTGAGCCCAACATTGCATGTTCTCAAGAGCTGGATGTGCATCGTTATACAAATCTTGGATTTTCAGGGGGTTTCCTTAAGTTTCTGTCCCTTTTTCTTTAGTTTATTTTTTTTAATCTTGTGGTCTTATTCTTACTGCATAGCTCATCAATTTGTGTGTAGTTCAATTACAACCAATCTCAAGAAGCAATATTTCTGGCAAGTACTTGCCAACACTTCCTTCGTTTTACCCTTCATCCAGTTAAGCCATGCTCATTTATAATTTACTGTCATATTTCTGCTCTTATTCTTATTCTTTCAGTTTCTGTTCATGCCTTTATATGAACTTTGGGTTGAAGGATTACAGATCGAGGTTTCGCATCTAACCCCGCCTCCGATGTTCCTTCATTTGGATCCTAAAACTACCTGTCACATGAATTTAGAACGTGTTCATTGATGTTGTCATGCATCCGCACAACACAGAGTCATCCTTTGAGCTCAGGAGTCTGTGTGCCTTTCAATGCAAATGAAACATACATTCCTAATTTAAAAAAAGGTCAGGTACAAGGAAAGACTGTAACTGAATATAGTCTCACCTCTCCCCAAACCCCGTAGTTCCACAGAGGGCAGGGCCCGGAGTCGCAGCTCTTGGACTCTGCAGGTTTGACCCTTTCGTCGCAGTAGCTGTTGCTCCGCCCATCGGCGTCCTGGCAGACCACCACTCGCCTGTGGAAGCCTCCCGCACAGGTGCTGGAGCACTGAAGAAAACACACAACAAACACATCAGGATGCATTCTTTATATCCATTTATGGGTCTTTAAATATATCAATCCCTACGATCTGCCAGATTTTATAGGAAATCTATGTGATAGGCCAACACAAAGGGCTTTTTTTATTTTTTTTAAAGCTGAAGGAAAGATTTAGGTCTACACTTTAACTGGACCATAGCTCTACACCACTCCACTGCAGCTTTGGCTGTACATTTAGAGCTGTTGTCTTGTAGGAAGGTGAGGCTGCCCCTCTGTCTTAGGTCTTTTAAAGCTTCCCTGTTTTGCTGGATTACCCTGTATTTATCTCGTTCCATCTTGTGATCAGCTTTCAAGTTCGTTCCATGAGCTACATATGTTATTTTCGTCATGTAGTTAGGAGAGGTCAAAGGGGTTTCTACACAAAGTTCTCTGTGTCCAATACATGGCTTGTAAGCACACTGCACTAAATGTTTGGATTTTTAAAGCTCACTACACATTTCTTCACAAAAATCTAAAAAGAAAAAGGGAACTAATGCCAATATTTTTTTTTCTTTCATCAGTCAAGTTTAAAGGAACAGCACAATAGCTAAGGATTTTCATTTACTGATGAAAACAGACGTAGTTTAAAGGTCTTTTTCGATCTCTAAGCAATAACCACTCAGCGCCAGTATTTAAATCAGTGTCAAGATGATCTAACCATAAACAAACATTTTCCAAAAAAATGTAAGAGAATTCTGCCTTGACATAGGTAATCGAATGGCTCTGAATCAAATTATAATGATGCATCCCTTCTGTTAATGGGAGGGAGAACACAGAGTGGCGGCTACATGTGGGGGAGGACAGCACAGACTGAATCGAGATACAGTGGAAACAGTGTAATTTAATAAAATTAAAACCACCAGTTTGCAAGTAGGGTTTTTTTTTCTAACATGAGAATTTCGACATAGAATAAAATCACCGTGAAAGGTAAAATTAAAATGTAAAATTGCAAATGAGCTAAAAACTAAATGTTTGCTGCTTCATCTGCCTTCAGGATTTACAACTGTTTTCATTTCGTCAGTTTCATCGTGGAAACCTTTGGCGGGGGGGTTTCACAGGCTAACCATAATGTCCGTGTCGGAACATAAAGTACATCATAAGGTTCACTGTGTCTCCACTTGTGTGTTACCATGTATGGCCTTCTGCTTTGAGAGACAAAACCATCTGCTTTCTCACGCTCAAACCTAATTGGTTAAAAAAAACTGTATTCGCACAAAAAAAATAAAAAAATAAAACATACACGCATACCTGAAGTGCAGGCAAACACTATTTTTCACTCGCTGCTATTTTCTAAAACATGCTATTTGTGCCGAACGTACTGCGCCCCACGGTCCTGTCCTCCACTGGTTGTCTGCGGACGGGACGTTCCAGCTGCTGTGTCCCGGATGACGTCCTGGATCCTGAGGATATCCGTACGGTTGTTCGTAAATGTGCTGACGGTTGTAGGCGGAGGGGCAGGGAGCAGCCGTGCACTCTTGCTCGGCTGCGGGCCTCTCGTCGGGATCGCAGAAAGACGGGTCCACTGGCTGGCGGTAGTTGGAGCAGACCACGTGTCTGGTGGTTCGTCCGACGCCGCATGTCACTGAACACTGGGAAAGTTAGGAGGAAATGTTTGCAAGCACAAAGGAGAAAAAATTTATAAATTGTCAGTTTTTTCCAAAGTAAAAATGTGACACTTAATAGAGTTTTACACAAGTTATAAATATGCCAAAATATAATTATTTAAGGCAAATGACAACAAATCCCTTGGTTTTAGTTACTAATATCACAACATTCAGCAAATATCTGCAATGATACATTTACTGTCGGTTATTGCTGGTGGTGTATTTGGTGGCGTTTCAGATTACCGTACGTCTTGAGTCTGTAAAACCACCAGATTTCTTGTTTGTTTGTACATTTTCTCAAATTAACTGCATTTTAAAGTTAGTTTACTAATATTAATTTAATGTAGGTAAAAAATTTGCCTTGTGAATTTTAGCTGTTAAATTTTATTACAATTTTACTGTAACTTTTGTGTTAATTATAAGAGCTTTATTTTCCTGGAATCAATCGGTGTCGGCCGGACAGGTTTTTTAAAGATCAGTGATCAGCCAGAAAACTGCAATCGGTGCACCCCTACTTTATTTTGTTAACGCAACAACTATGTTGTGCAATTGAATTCTGTAATCAAAGTAACAACCTTAATATATATTTAATGGTTACTGAAGAAGTTCTTGAACATGTCTGTAATATGTTTACATATTCAACAGAACGTTTCTAAATTGAAAAAAAATGAAGAATTGGAAATGTTCTTTATTTCTTATTTCCTTTCTAAATCTCTTTTTTTATGTTGCAGATATTGTATCTTTCTCTCTATCAATCTCTTATGTATTTCCTTACAAAGCTCAGTCGCATGCAGTCAGAGGAAGCATTTCCTGGTTTAAACGTTTTATTCGGTGATGACCAGATTTTTGCTGCGTGTCAAGAGTAGGGCATGAAGCACTTTGTTTTGTACTCCTGTACCATCGTAAAGTGTGTCAGGAGTAGAAGAATTACTTCGTCTCCTACTCGCAGTAGAGCAAAGGAGAGTTATAGATGGACTTTTAAAAGTCTGCATTTACTGCACATGAGCAAGCAGTGTTCGAAGTGTCCGTTGGTGCACTGCAGTTTTTCTCCGAAAATGAGGGATCATATAAATGCCAATACAGGCAAACCTGTTCTGCAAGAGCACCTTCCAAATTATCCAAAGTGGAAGGAGGCGCAGAGCTACAAAAGTTCAGAGGTGTTGTACACCCAGGTGTCATGACCAGATGCTGCGTCAGCCACGCACACTCGTGTCACGTTCAATGCTTCGACATTAAACCTAGTTTGAGAGTAGCAAAGCACCCACATAGGGACAGAAACATTCCATGATTTGATCTTGAGTTGTTTAGATAATAAAATTAATAAATTTTTATGAGGGTTGTGGGTGGTCTCCTTGGGGGTGTGCAGCACCCGCTATGATGGGGCAAATAATGGTAGGGGAAACACTGCATTTCTAGTCTACAAAACAAAATGTTCTTGTTTTCTTTTTTTTCAGTTTTCACCAGATGTTGACTCCCTTCAGGCACTCGATGAGCCACATAGAAATCTCACAACATTTTGACATTCAATTTGTATCCCTGGCTAGCACCGCATAATCTATCGTACATGGACTCCTTTCCCTAAATTATTTGAATTTCTTTGTCTGATTAGATTTTTCTAGGACATTTTCCAAGTCCAGTATTTGACCCAAAGTTAACAGTGTTGCTTGTAATTGTTTCCATGAACTGCTTAACAGTGCTACGCCTCAAAATGCAAACACTTGTAAAGCTTCAACTGAGAAAATTAAGGAGAAATCAATTTAATGTGCCAAATTAAATTTAACAGACTTATTTTTCCATCAAAGAAGTTCATTTGGTTTTAAAGGGCTATTAAACAGACTTTTTTTTCCCTCATATGATCACAGAGTTTAAAATTGAACAATGATGTTAAATAACTACGAGCTTCACCGCAATACTGCTTTTAAATGGAAAAAAAACAAATCAAGGATTAACTGTGCAAGACTACGGCATTGCCTTAGAGAGATTTTAAAATAATTTATTAAATGTTATGAATGTGGATTTATGCCTTGGATGTTTTACTTACAGCAGACCATTCTCCGGCATGCCACTGACCACAGGGGCTGAAACAGGTGGAGAACTCCGGGGGGCGCGGCAGGTGAGCGCAGTACGATTCGTCAGCCACGCCGCCCTGAGCGTCTCTGCAGCTGACGTAACGCGCACGCTTCCCCTTGCCACAGGACACAGAGCACTGCGCAAAAAAAGATTTTAAAAAAGGACAGTGATTAATTAGAAAATGCACAAATTTTAAGCTTCTGAGAATTAGGAAAAAGGTAAAACGCTTGATTAGAAATGTTGTGTTTTCAACTCTAATCGAAAAGAAAGCTGTTTTTTTTGTTTTGTTTTTTTTTTACAGGAATTTGTAAATAAAGAATATAACTGTATGAGAAGCATGCTTGGATAACTGATTATGTTAAACGCCACACAAACCGAAGTCAAAAACCTTGATTTTTAAAGATCGCTCACACAGCTGCAAAAGTATTCATACAACAAACTCATTGTATTTATTGGGGTTTTATTTGATAAACCAACAAATACATGTCTAAAGATTGTGGTGTGTATCTGTGTAACTCGGCCCCCTTGAGTTAACATACAACACAACCATCTTTTACAAGCCTACAGCGGTATATGTGTCTGCCATCTTTGTATATTTAGGGATTGTTATTTTACTGTAAACTATTATCTACAAACTCGTTTATGGTTAATTAGATTAGATGTATAATGTCTGCGAACTACAACTTTCATCAACAATTTTACATTGGATTGGAATCTGGCATCAAATTACTGAAATAATAATTAGAATTACACAGCCATGATTATGAAAATTAACAAATCTAAATCCTTGAGATAAATTGTTTGTTGTGAATCGATGTGTTATGCAATATTGTAAATTCCAGAGAAGCACCGATGTGGCACCAAGAGCATTTTTGAAGCTGAGGAAAACCTCACGTCTGATTGATGAACATGTGATACAACCTACAATGATTCGTTAAGGAGCAAGAAAGTGTTTCTCCTTTGGATAGGAGAGAATCTGTGTGCATGTGTGTGTCCGTCTGAAGGTGTCTGGTAGAGGCCTGCTTGGCATATGAGCTCACATCAACTTTCAGACTGACGGAGACGGTTCAACTGTAGAAATTGTACAGTCATGTTGAAATGAGATCTGCTTTTCATTTATGTAACAATGCAAACTATTAGGGAGGTGGAGGGGCCTCCAAGCCCAGACCAAGGAGCATGTGTGTGCTGCATTTTTTATTTGTGTGAGAAAGAAAGTGAAGCTACAAAAGCACCAAACCGTAAAAAAAGATAATAACCGCATAGAAGAAGTTTTATCTGGGAAAAATGGAAAACATGTCAAGTCATTTGGATAGGACCCTCAAACTTAAAACCATACATAGCAGATCGGAGACAAGCAGTTCCTTGTGTATGGTTTGTTTCTACCAAATACACAAGACACTTGGATCAGATGTTACTGCCATTCCCTTTACCTACACATGTAAAATAACAACAATAAACTGGTGATTGACTTCTCTCGTGCTCGGCAAGAACCACAGATAAATCATCAAACCCATCAGTTCTTACAGAAGTCCAGGAGCCGAATCTCCACTGAGTCACAAGCTGAACAGTGTTGTCAGGGCGAGGTGTAATTTCAGATGCAGAGGTCCATGGACATGCTGGCATCTCACAGTCCTACAGAAATAAAAATTACCACAGTTTACAAGAGGATTAGAATAAGAAACTAAAATATTGTCCAGAAGTATCTCCTAAATTTAAAAAAAGTTAAAAATCCAGATCATTCATGCTAGAATTTACACCAACCAAACAAAAAAGGTTCCTCGGTAAGAATCCTCTAACTGGTACTAGAGCAAAAAAGCAATAGGAATGTAAATTTGTTATGTATAAGTAAGAAAAGATTAAAAAAATATATATATCTTTACACAACAAGAGAGACCCAATGTACATAGAAAAAAGTGTATATTTACACATGTAAGAAGATAGTTGGTATAATTACCATAGAATGTATTGTTTTCCAAAACAAAGTGCATTTTGTCACTGAAATACATACAAATAAAGTCTATACTCCTTAATGTGTAAGCAGATTGCTTAATTGGTTGCTTTTTTAAAATGTTTTTTTAGCCCTACCTGACTGTCTCTGGGCCTCGCTGCAGCGTTGCACTCTCTGTCATCCACTGAGTCTCCGTAGTCCCCTAAGACGCATCTCACAGCCCTCATCTGGTACCCATGTCCGCAGGTCACTGCACACTGAAACACAAAACCACACACATGCTTAGACACAAATTGAAAAAGACA
Organism: Alfaro cultratus; assembly: GCA_903066825.1. Taxonomy (NCBI): domain Eukaryota; kingdom Metazoa; phylum Chordata; class Actinopteri; order Cyprinodontiformes; family Poeciliidae; genus Alfaro; species Alfaro cultratus. The sequence goes on along the minus strand of CAEFZX010024089.1, from coordinate 20,625 downwards.
AGGGGGAAAAAAGTGTAAGATAGTTGAAGCCCTCTCTTTTTTGAGGTCAGTCAACGTCCATCAAGGGAAAAGCTGATTAACACTTTGACATGCACTTATATACAGAAACGTAAGTTCACCCACAGAGTCAACCTGACCCTTCACCTAATTGCCCCTTCACTTACACAGCCATCCGACTATGATTAGAAACACCACGAGAGTAAAAGGAAGTGCTGAGATGAGTTTATTTGACCAGCAATTTATAATCACACAAGCAAAGAAGGGAAGATATCCTCCAGCCTTGCAAATATCTTATTTCATATAAACATGTAGGGAGGGATTGCATGTATAAACTTTACAATGACATCCATTCATAAATGTTTGAGTTGTTTGCTAAATTCGCTGTAGTGCCTGAATCCAAAGTTGGAATCGTCAGTAAGAAAGGAATTGCATGCGTGAGAAAAGAAAAGTCCAGTGAGGACTGACAGAAAATGAAAGATGGATTTACAAAGAGCTTCTAGATTACCAGACGAAATATACACAAAAACAAAAGCAGTCTAAAATAAAAACCATTTGTTTCATCAGATGGACTATGAAGACTGAAAAACAGATATATCACCATATTTTCTGAATCTGTGAAGTAACTTTCTGGTATTTAGAATTTAAAGGTTATTTTCCAGGAACCTCTCAGACACTCTGCACTTACTCTCCAAACTGTGGTAACCTAACCTGGTGCAGTAAGTTGGGGAAATGTGATGTGTAAGACTCAAAAATCTTCCAAAAATGTCTCTGATAATGTTTGATTAATTTCAAATGAAGTTCCAGGACTATGTCATAAAAGTGACCCAAAAAGGTCACTTTTAAGGCTAAGAGTAAAGTGTGAAAAGGGATATAAGCATTAAGTTCCAGTAAAAAGCCTGGTAAGTTTTAGAAAGTGAATTAGAAATTCAGTGTAAGTGTGCGGGATATTTTATAAACAACTTGGTAGACAGACCCAGTAAGTTCATGGAAAACAAACAGAAAGTTATAGAAGAATACCTGGTAAGTTATGGAAAGTAAAATTACCTGATATCTAAAACTGCTGAGCTTTAGATATCAGATAATATCTACAGCTCAGAGGTTAAAACGTAACCTCTAAATTTCTGCAGAGTAAATGTTAATGTCAAGGAAAGTTCCAGCAAAGTAAGTAGTGAGATCATACACATGTCAGATTACCATTTACTATTTCTGGGGAAGTAACCAGTAAAATGCAGGAAATAACAGGTTTACCTTATGCAGTGAAACCAAAATAAGTTCTCCTAAGCACAATTAATCAAGCAATGCTTTCCCAACTCTAATTTATTGACTCAAAGCGTTTATGTGGTTCTTGTACTTTTCATTTCTAACCTACATAAGTTGAACCATTTTTTAAAAATGTAGTTATTTTAACCAATCTAGCATGCGTATTAAGTATTGTTCAAGAATAATTTACAGTACATCTGTGAGAGTGTGTATTGAACTCACCGCTCCCCAGACGCCGACCTGCCACGTTGCGCACTCGGGGAGTTTGCAGCTCCCCACAGTGGAAGGTTTACTGGATGGGTCACAGAAATGTTCGCTCAGCTTTTCCTCCCCAGTAGCGCAGGACACTTGGCGGTGCCTCATTCCTTTCCCACAAGTCACCAGACACTGGTGGTGTTTGGGCATTTAGGAAAAGAGAGGATGAAATTGTCATTTCTATCTGGTGTATAGAGATAAAATCAAACATTCCACGCCTGAAACAGTACAATTTACAAATATTGTTCTATTTTTAACAGCCATACTTATTTTACTGAATGTGGATTAAAAAATAAAAAACTTGGGTTAGAGTTGTTGCACTCTCTTGCCAAACTTGAATTCGCAAAACTGTAGTTGCAGTTTTTAATCAGCATTTCACAAGGTTTAAAGAGGCTTACTAGAATGCAAATGGAGAACTATTTACAAATCACTTATGCTTTTAGCGTGTATTTGTGAGAGCCCACCTCGCTCCACTCACTGACTGTCCACTTTGGACACGGCTGGTCGTTGCAGGACTCGGTCACCACCCTCTCATAGTCGCTGCACTCTCTGTCCACCAACCGCCGGCCCAGGTTGTTCATACAGTAAGACTCTCTGCTACGAATCCCATGTCCACACGTCTTAGAGCACTGCCCAACAGGACTTTTCAGTGTCATTTTGGCAATAAGGGTCAAGATTGCAACAGTTATTTTTCTGCAGACATTACCTGCGACCATGCGCTGTACTGCCAGCTCTTAAGCAGACAATCCCCATGGCAGGTCTCCCTCGTCTGAGGTTTGGCGAGGTCGCCGCAGACGCTAGCCTCCATCCTCTCGCTCCGACTCTTCATCTGGCTATACTTCATACACTGAACATCCAGGCTGCGGTAGCCTGGGCCGCATTTCGCTGAACACTCACTCTTTCCAGCGACGTGCCATCTATAGAGTAAAAGATGTTTGGGTAAACATTTGGGAATGCTGGGGGCTTGTTTAAGGGTTGCATATTCGTATCTTGGTTGTGTTGGTTCCTGAATTCCCACCTGATTTCACAGTCAGTGTTGCAGAGCTCAGTAAAAGCAACGGGGCGAGGTAAATGTTCACAGCGTTGATCAGATACTTCAAGGTGATCGCTGTCCCGAACGCACACTGCCTTCCGTCGTCTCTCACCTGAACACAGGACGAAAATGAAGGCTGGCATTAGATAGCTCCTTGTAACTGTATTCTGTGTTTTGTCCGAGACAAAATGTCCTTACATTATTCCACTTTGCACTTAGATCAAATGGGAGACTCTATGGTTACACAGTGCATGGCAGTTTCACACTTACAAAGACCTGGCAGTCAATGTAAACCAGCAAACGACAACAGAGAAAGAGAGCAATAATCAGAGAAGCAGCCATGATGTCCAGAGTAACGCCAGAGGAGTTACAAAGATCAACAATGCTGGCAAGAGAATCTTTCAAAAGATGAATTCCAGAAATCTGCCCTTAATGGAAAAGAGTCAAGAAGAACGCCATAAATAACGGGTCCAGTTTGCCTTAAGCCATAGATCCCAGAGGTTCCCAACCACCAAGCTGCAGCCCGAACCGCCCCATGGGTCATTTGGTGCTGAGATGCAGCGCATTATCATCTACTTGGTATCCACAATCAGACCATTAGACCAACTTTATTCTGAAATACCAGCAGCCTTCACCTGCTTCTGCAAATGTGCTTGTCAAGTAGGAAGATAAGCAACCAGGAAGATAAGCGTGTGAACTGGCAGAGAAATAAAAACCAATCCCAAGGAAACAAGAGACTGGTGACCTCTGATGTAGGAAACACAGATTTTCTGGCATCCATGCAAGTGAGAAATGTGATGATAAAGTAAAGGTGTGCATGGCCCTGACCGCACCGTCCCCACACCACTAAGAGTAGTCTGCACAGCACAGCTGAGGTCTTACCTTGACAAAGGCGGCTGCATTCAAGCCAGGAGCCCGAGGGATCCCACACAAACTGCTCCCTTTGCTCCTCGATGGGTATGTTGAAGGAGTAACGCACATCTGGGTTGTAAAGGTTTCCCACGCACAAGACCTGCCGAAACAACGGTGTCCATACTGAGACATCATATCTTTAAATATTAAAACTCTATTACAACTGCACCAAAGCGAGCATTCTGCAGAGGTTTATGTTAAAAATAAGGTTCTATCAAAACTAACTTGATAAATAGAACAAAAATGCAAACGTTTTTAGTACCTGTAAAATGAGCTCCTCCTCGATGCGGTCCGTGCAGTTGATGCGCTCAACTTTTGTATCCGAGCCGCTGTACTCGATGACCGTTCCCTTGAAGGTGATTTCCCTTTTGAACATGGCCACCACAAAGTTCCCATTCAGGAGGAAGTTGGACTGTCCGTCAGACAAAGCTGAAAAAATGAAGCAGATAGATGAGGAAAGGTTATTTTTGCACAAAGAAAAGAATTCTTCTCAAATTAAAATAATGCTGTGAGACGTACTCATACAAATGTAACTTTTTTTCAAAATTTGCTATGTAAACAAACTTTTATGCATTTTATTTGAATTTAATGAGATATACCAACCCAAAAAGTACATAATTTTGAATTGTAGTGAGTGATGTAAACTGCTTTCAAATGACTAACATAAAATGAACATAAAATAAAATTAACTTAAGAAATGCCCCCCAGAGTCAATACTTTGTAAATCCACCATTTGCTGAAGTTGCAGCTGAAACTCTTATGAGTTATGTGTGGTGATATAAATTAAAACAAAACAAGAACCTATATTTAATGTGTTTTACAGGATGTGGAATATATGTCTTTGTTTTTGTTCATAATTCCACACCAGGTATAAAAAATATATATATATTTGAATGCTTTGTCAAAGTCATTGCTACAGGCAAATTTGAGTTACTTGGAAATACGCTGCATGATTCCCCTCAAATACTGGCACGGCAATCTAAACAAAGTCTTTCCACTAATTGTACATAAATGTTCATTTGTAAGCAACCAACCAACTCCTCTACGGCCAAATCCTCTACAGGGAAATATATATTTTCCAAGAAACCTGGAGTTAATTCCAATCCAATGGTATTCACCAAACTGAATGAATGTGATTATTCCTCCAGATAAAACGTTGTTTATCCTCTAATTCGCATATTGGTGCATTCCAGCAAACCAATTATAACTGACAATGATCTCTACTTGTTACGGCTAACGTACAGCGTGAATGTCTACATACTACATAGGACATAAACAGCTGCAACCTTTCTTCATGCTTGACAGACACCAGATGTGAAACACTATTTTCCAAAGAACACTTAACTAATTTGGCCTAGATGTTTTCAAGTGTATAAAGGTTTAAGAATAACATAAAATAAGAAATGTTTTATTTAAACTAACGAAGGAAAGAAAAAGAGACAGAACAGTTAAACACACAGGCAAGAATGATTGAGGTCAAATTAGGAAAAGTTGCGTTTTTATGCATAACTAAAACACTTCTCTTAGTGCTGGTCATTTACAGCACTATGAACTTTGTGAATTTACATCATGGCCTGCTTGTTTTGTTGAGAAACACAAACTTTTCAATCCGGAATACTGATTTATTCTGAACTTTTGTAGATTTATAAATAGATATTTGGACAGGTGGGGTTTTTTTCTGTAATATCCAACAGAAGAGACACTAAAACTGAGGATGATTTTGAAAAATGTTGTGACTATTATATGAATAAATATACTTTTCAAGATCTTTTGCCAAATTTTGGTTTTACCTTTCTTTCCATCAGTCTCTTGCTTAAAAACAAACATACACAGACGCAAAAAGATCAACATCTCCTTATGTCCATATATCAGCTTTCACACAGCCTGGGTTGCACATGCTTCCAATTAGCACTTATTAAAGCCTCGTTTATCGTTCACATGGCTGACACTTCATTCCTAACAAAACCTCAACCAACCCAGATGGGTGAACAACCCTCTTGAAATCCCATGTTGTCTAAGCTCAATGAAAATTTGTTTGAAGTCTTTGGACACCAGTTTGGCCTCTTTTCCATTTTCTTTTATTACAAATAACATCCTTTCCAGATCAGGGTCAAAAGGTGAGAAATGGTTTTAAAATGTTGTTCTAAAAACAATAATAGCATTGACCATTGTGAGTGCTGTCTCCCCTACATATTTCTCCTTAAAGCTTAGATAGGTAACCACTTTTTTACATAACTTGTTAAAATTGACACTTACTGCCAAATACGTACATAACTGTCATTATGTCAGTACATGAGACAAGTGAGGAAAAAAAATGAGCTAGAAGCTCCACTCTTTCCCTAAGAACATTTCCTTAAATCAATTTTTTTCTTAAATCATGAACGTTGACGTTAACAAACACAAGTGAGCTCAGCAGTGCTTTAGTGTTGAATGGGTTTTTACTGATCCCAAGTCATTGATGCGCTTTTGGAGTGATTTTGGGTCGGCCGACAACGTCCTGTCACTATTACAGGATTTCTCTGTTCATGACCAATTAGCTCTTGTGATTCCTTTAACGACTGATTCATACCAGGAACTTTTCAACATTTCTGTTTTGTTTTTATTTAATTTTTTTTAGATCAGGGCATGATGAGATGTTTCTTGACATCTTTTCGTCTAATTCATTGTATCATACTGGTTCCATTTGAGTGATTTTCTTGATTTTCCAGGTCTGGCTGTAATCAAATATGAATTTGACACAGAAAAATGAACCAAATGTGGTCAGTCAAAGTAAATTATGTTTTAACAAGGCGTTGGGTCAGGCTGGGGCTAAACTTTCTAACAGGGCCAGCTTGGATAGTCACCTGAAAGCTATATTTTGAATTTTCTGTTGTCGTCTATTAACATTTTTAATTTCATGGACATACACAAAGCCCACTCACCGAGGTAGTTGTCATCTTCTGGTTTTCCAGAGTAGCTAACCTGTTTGATGTCAATATTGGTGGCTCCAGCTGGAATCCGCACAACTGTGTTATAGCCTGACCAAAAAACAACAGCAACAAAAAAATGCATAGAGAAAAATGTCAGACCGTAAACATGGAAAGCTGCACATATTGCAACAAGTCTCAAAAGGGAATAAAGTAGCTGCTACAGCATCAACAAAAAAATTCTGACTTGACTCTCGTAATAGCTTCACTATGCTATAATAAACTCCATTCAGGGAAGCCCAGGTCCCTCTACTGGGGATTTAAATGCCACACTTGGAGAAATATGAAAACTGTCATCTCAAGTAATCTGCATGAGAACTTGTTTTTAGTTCCAGAGGGCTGTTCACAAAATGATCTCTAATTACTCCCTGGCCTTTCTATTTTGGCCTGTAATTATGGCGTCTGTTTTGTTGTATGGTGATAGCCTGGCACAGAAAACAAGGGAGTGTGTGCGGGCGTGTGTGTGTGTAAGAGAAATAAAGACAAAGAGAGCAATTCATTGAAAGCCAAGTGGTGACAACTAAAATGTACATATGAAGACTATAATATAGAATGACAGTTACATTGCATTATCAATATGAAGTACTGCAACTCTTATGTACAACTTCTGGAAACCTCACCCACTGCGAGTATCGGTGCGATGCATTAGTAGACAAAAGTTAGAGATTGAAAAAGAAAAAACAACTGTAGACTTTCCGCTCGGAAAGCCTGAGAAACTTAAACTACACACCGTTACGATTCGAAAGGTCGACTTTGCATTTCAATATGGGCCGCTCCACCCAACAGCAGCAGTAAAATTGAAGTGGAAACATGTTTATTTTACAAGACACACTTGTAAAATTAATGTTGCATGAAGCACCTGCAACAAATTATGTTTGTGTTTGCTTATGGAAAGTAAAAACGGAAAACAATGTTTGTAAGAGGAATAATATCTGCTTGGGCATCGGCATGTTTAAAGTCTGACTCCTCCGACGTTGTTAATTAGAATGCTGTTCCGGCTTCTGAGGTAAATAAAATGCAGCATAACTTCACAGAATAAAGAACGTTTCAACCAAAAATGCACCAGATCTTTAGTTTATGTGGAAGTGAGACCTTTTGTTTGTACAGAAGTGTTTTTGTTCTAATGTATTTTCCTATCACCTGAGTCCATTATGCCATTTGGTGATGACTATGTAGTAAACTCCATGTTGTAACAAGAATAATTACCCTGTTCCATCATACTGTATATATGAACCTATCTTAAGTTTTAATTCAGAAAGTTTTATACTTAAAAATGCTGATTTAGAAAACTTCTGCCAAACGGTTATTTTTTTCATGACATTTTTGGTGGTATTTTTCATTTTAGTCTTTACAAAGTTGACTTTTTGCTAAGCGTTTAGCAACAATGTGGCTTTTTTTTCTTCTTTTTTTTTTTTTACCTTTGATTCAGTCATGAATTGGAATTGGCATGAATTAAATTTTCATGACATGGAAGAGATTTAATTTAATTTCTGTCATTGCAATTTGTGCTAAATAAGCTAGAGAAGTAAATCAGTATGAAGTGATCTTAAGTCAAAGTTTAAGCTAGCACCTTGAGCCACTCGGGGGCAGCAGTCAGTTTACTTATCTACCTCTCATCAGATTTCATAATGTTCCCAGAAAATTAAACTATGATGTACCTGTGTCACAATAATTTGTGTCAGTGCAAAAAAAAAAAATAAAAATCTCTAAACATTTTATGTATACCATTATAAGGACGCCTATTTTTTCACAAATAAAAATCACACATTATTGCATTTACTTATGGCTATAATAACTCATATTCCCTCTAAAAATAGCATAGAAAATGTTTCAAGTTTAAGGTTTGTTGTCCTTAACTGATCTCAACAAATATCAGCTTAGTAGCTTTGAGACGGTTATTGCAAAGAATAATCTACCTTTATGCTCTTCTGCTCTTTGTGGTGTTTCACACATCATAGTTGCAGTGCTATTATCTTCATAAGAGTCTACTGAGATAGAGTAAACAAGTCCAGATCACAGAACATCACAATCTGAAAGCTTGAGGTTTACACTCCATGACTCTGTGCTTTTCTCAATTAGAAATGTTTTTAGGCAGTAAAATTTGCCATTTTGTTGACAAAGAACGAGTGTCGTAGCCTTTTTTCAGTCATCTGGCAATATTTGCAGCAACAGGTGAGGGAGGGGAAGCTCTGGGCTATTCTATGCTCCATACAGCTGGAGAAAAGACTAATAAAATAAAGTTACTTTATAAATCTTTGGTACCAAATGAACACATTTAGTTTTGTCCAATTCTTTCAAGGGTCACACCTAAAAGTCCAAACTTCACTGCTGGGGCATCATGTTGGGTAATCCTCATTACTTTTTGTTTTTTGTATCAAGCTAGGAACAGAGTCATGAAGTCTAAATAAAGAAAGGTTAATAGTCCACAAATAAGACAGTAAGAGGCATCTAACAAAAGAAATAAAAAGGAGGAGTTGACAGTGAGACAAGCCCAGATCCATGAAGCAGAAGGATATCCTGCCTGGGCTGCACTCCCACTTGTTTTCCCCTTTTTAAAGTTAAGCCAGATTTCTAGGACTGACGTCAGCAGCTGGTTTGGTTGAATTCAGTCTTCTATCTTTTCGCCTCCAAGCAGCCAAGAAAGAGAGAGAGCAGAATGAAAGCTACAAGATAGAGATGCAAATGCTTAGTGTCAAACTTGCAGGAGTAAGCAAGAGGAAAACCCAGGGCTGTTTGTTATTTGCTAATGCTTCAGCTGTGCTGCTGCCCAGACCTCCACAGAACTGGACGGAGTCAGCAGCTGGCTCACGCTGCACGTTTGTTGCTGTTGAAGCAAAATGACGCGCTGAGGTGGGTTCATCATTTTCTAAAGCTTTGGAGGAGATTCGCTTTGATTGGGCATTTTCCCAAATTTGTCAAAAACATGCATACGTGCATATGATGTGAATAAACATAACCAGACAAGAAATCAGAGTCAAACACAGCCATGTGATCTGTCCTGTCAACACAGTGACAAAGAGGAATTGGAAATCTGCCTTGGCCCTTATTTGTTTACTGTGTATCCCCATTTATCTTGCTGAAGCTGCTGACACGATATGATGTACGCTCAAGAGCAACACAGACAGCTTTAAGAGATGATGGTAATCTGAGCAGCGGTGCTTACCATACTGGGCGTCGTTGAAGGTCCCCGCCAGAGTTTTGCATGAGGAGTTGTCCCCACCGCACACTCCACATTTGTCATTCCTTGCCTTTGAGTTGAGAACATGGTCGCAGCCTGCTTGCTAAAGAGACAAGAGGACAAGACGATTTATATCAGATGTCATGGCATTTTCACAAACAAAAAAGAAAAAAGAATGAATTAAATATGTCAGCTGAATATATGCAATACTCACTGTTAAAGTTAGATTTACTTATATGTTACCTAAAACACTTGGGCTTTGAGAAAAACAGATTTATGAATCAAATTGGGCGTTTTTTGTGATTGGCACTGATTGAAGTTTGGCTGGGTCGAAACTAAAGAAAAAAAAAGATCTTTTTCCATTTAGTGAATGCCTCATAGATGAGCTGCAACAATAACTCTATAAAATGAGGGAGGTAGAACTTTTTCAATGACATTAAGGTTTTTAAAAACGAAGCTTGACGAAGCACAGAACCCATACAAATCCATTTAAAAATAAACTTTTTATTTATTCTGTGGGTCCTATTTAAAGAGAGAGAGCAAAGCATCGTCAGATAACATGAAGGCTAATCATATTACAGCAAAGCCACCCTGTTTCGTCTCTCTGAGAGTTCAACCTCACAGTGATGGAATATGCTAGATTGAGGGATTCTGGGAATATTTAATCTAGGAAAGAAACAGAGACTGTTGTTTATAATTACTAATGATAAATGCTGAAATGTCAACACCATAAACCTTTTGACATTGTTTTAAGATAATTGTAAAACCATCTACTATAAACGTATCTCTTGCACATTGCCGTGTCAGGTACAATGGGTAAAAATATATTTAAACGCTGTTGAGTGTAGAAAATAATCTGAATTGTCTAAAATCAGTGTCAGCAAGTCAAAGTTTTGCAAAAATCACAGATGGAAAATCTGTCACAAAACTCTGTTCAGTGCAGCTTCATTAATGATTGCAACCAAGAAATGATTAACTAAAAAGTTACTCAACTGGATGTAAACACATCTTTAGCTTGCAAACGCTGGCTTCTCTGCAGCTACAACATAATACTTCTGACATAGGAGTATTACAGCAAGAAAATAAATATGCAGATCTACCCTGCAGAGGCCTTGAACACAGATGTCGTAAGTGTCTGGACCACACGGAGTGCCGTCCACCACGCGGTCCTTCAGCTGATAGTAAGCCATAGTGCCAGCGACCCGGCAAAAGAGCTTACAGCGATCCTTCATTAGTACTGAACAGAAAGAGGAAGGGGAAACATTAGACTGCGACCAATTGAGCTAATTGCAAACACAGACCATAATGCAAAGACCTGGGGGTGAGTTGTGCGATCACAAATTCATAACACCTTTTTCTGCAAACATCAGCAGAGTCCTCTAAGCCACATCTTTGTTTAGCGCTTGGATGAAAGTCAAGTTTTATCTGACACAGTGCCGTCTCCAGGGGTTGTCTTCTTTGCCTGTATGGTCTCAATTAAAAGAGTGAATCACCTCCAGTAAATTTACCAGATGGTAATCTTGTGGGTTGTCCATCTTGTCTGAGGTGCAGCTGCGTGGGGTTGCAGCTGTCGGGGTAGGCTGGTTTGAAAGGGCCGCATGCGGCTTTTACAGCACTTCTGGTTACCAACTTGATGTTTTCTCGCATCACTCACAGGGCAGATAGTAGAATCGGTGCCATGTCAGGAGAGTACAGCGGACGAGAAGAACTTAATGGGTAGCAGATTCTCAAAAGACAAATGTCAGCTTTCAGTATCTGAATGTTTTGTGCCTTCAAGCATTTTTAAAGGTTCACAAGCAGGAAAACAACCCAAGCTCACAAGAAGAACAGTCAAGATGATCAGCTCCCATTTGTGGACACTTTGGTGGACAACCAACTTTTGTGTCATTGAAGCGCACCGCATCACAATCCCACCGCTCATGGCCTGACTACGCACCCAAACAGACTTTTATATAGAAGTTACACTCAGTGCTCCACAAAAGTTCATTACTATTACTTGTGCTTTCTTTTTATTAATTTGATTATTGTCTTGTTATGATCTGTGATAATACTGTTGGTTCCCATGGCTTAAGAACCTTGATAGTGGCGTCCATTTTTACTTCCATAAACAGTGACGCCTATGGTCGTCCTCGGCACATGTGGGTTGCTTTGGGGTCATAAACCGTTCACTCAAATATATTCAAAAATAGTTGTGGTCGCAGCAAAGTATTGAAACTCAACATCAAGATCTGCTGTGTGAATGTATCCTTAAATAAAGTAATAATAGTTTAACGCATTTCCACTAATTTCTACATTTTGTTTAAAACATCTGAGATTGTTAAAGTACTTCTATTTCCTTCTATTCTATCACGGCCTATGCCAACTTATTATAGAAATCAAGGTTAATACAAAGAAGCAAAATCCTTGAAGGAATTTCAATGTGCCCTGATGTGCAAATGACAGAAATGGTAAATGGTGGAGAAAAACAACAGCAGCTTTTTCATGCACACCAAAATTTGATTTCAAAGTGACAATATCAAGTATTTAAATTAGCTGACTGCAGTGTTTGATTTCAAATTTGCGACATTTGCCCAACGCCTCTTGTTCTGTGAGTGTACTCACTGCCACTGTATTTGGGGACCCATCTGACGGCAGGAGGTAGACCGTTGATATTAAAGTGCTTGCCATCGAACTGAGAGCACTGCTCTTCCCGGAAGTCCTTCCTTTCCCGTGGACACGGCTCAGTGTTGCAGGAGCGGAACTTCATCCTGCGGCCCACGCAGAATCTCCCGCCGTTTCTGGGCCTACAATGTTAAAGGATAAAAAAATCACAGAAACGCCACTGTGCTGAGCCTGTTTCTCATGTTTTTCTTTCAGATCGTTGTTGACACGTAATGATATAAGATTTCTTTAATACGCATAAGAAATTCTTTCTTACTCAGGTTTGTTGCAGTCTCTGGTGGTGCTCCTCGTTCCTCCACCACACGACCTGGAACAAACGCTGTAGGGCCCCCAAAGACCCCACTCTCCATTCACAGGCTGAATGTCCAACTCCTTGTTTATGCACATCCCATGTTTGCAATACTGCATGCGAAAACACACAAACAGGTAAATAGCAATGGCTGTGACTCTTGTCAATATCATCAGAAATTGTGATAAGCACAGCTTGGAAAGTCAAATCAAAGTAACTGCCTAAAACCAATATTTTACCTCAAATCCTCTTTTAGCTATTGTTTACAGTGTACCCGTTAAGCAACTTCAGTCCAAAAGAGGTGCCCTCGCAAGCAATTCACAGCGGGCGCATTTCCCTTTGTGTGTAACCAAATCCCCTCCTGAGTGACTCGGATATCAGAGGGTCCCGTTTGCTGAAAGAATGCAGGACAAGACGGCGTCTGTCTGGGTACGTAGCCCGGCGCCCGCGCACGCAGGTGGTGGGCAGTGTCACTGTGATAAGGAAACTCTAGAGTTGTGATAACAAGAGGAACAAAACTTATTACTGGCTCAACATCAGGAGCTCTCTTCTCTTGCTCAGTTGAAGCAAGCAAACTGATAGGCAATGTGGGAAAACACAACAGCACCTTCTTGTCTGTTTTTATCATCTGCTGGTTCATCTTAATTTTTTTGCCAATTATGCGCTATTTTTTAAATTCCTTTTAATGTTTCATTATATTTGAAATGGACAAATCCCCTTAAGAAAGCATCTAAACATGTCTGTCAGTGTTCAGGTTAGTAATATATATAGTATATAGTAATATATATTGAGAATGTTGTTTTAGTTATGATAGCCACTTTAAACAAATTGCTAAAGTAAGTTGACTAAAATGTCAACTCCTACACCATTTTTTTCTCTGGTTTTTAAAACCTTGGTAAAACTTCTACTTTTAGGAATAATTTAAAAATGTTTAAAAAGAGACCAGAACTGGTCACAATTGAAATGAACAGTTAAAAAAACCCCAGAAAAACTGGAGATCAGAGATAGGCCACAAACCTCTGATTAGTGCAGCTCTAATTTCCATAATGCAAATTGAAAACAGAAACAGAAATGAGTTGCTGTTAGGCATTTAATCTAAGGTAATGTCAGGTTTAAGTCTCAGCAGAATTACATATCACAGTAGGCTTTTCTTAAAGATAAAAAAAATGAAAGACTCACAGAATGATTAAAAACAACTAAACACTTCCAAAACATGGTAGTAATGCCTCTTTGTTGAAACCTGGCTTAGTTTTCATATTTGTTATTCAAGCCAGAGGTTCCAATAGCAAAGTGTTAACTCTGCGCACATTCACAGACAGGTGTTAAGAGTTGCACAAGCTGCAAATGTTTACAAAATCCAGATTTGCTTTTCCATAAAAATGTCTTGACTCGAGTCCTCGGGTCTGGAGCCAACAGGAAATACAAATCTCAGGCGCTGATAATTTGGTTGGAGCGCTATCTATCTGGATCCAGAGCGGTAATTTATCAAGACATGCTGACAAGAAAGTGATGAATTATCCATATTAGTATTAATGGCTTCCATGCAGCAAAAAGGCAAACAGATGCATTTATTTGTTGGTTGAGCAACAACAGGAAAGAAAAAAGCAAAGCGCCAAAGGTTTTCGTACTCTATACTTATGCTATGTTAACATTACAAATGTGATTGAAACTGTATACAGTAATGTACAACACACAGTACTGCGTGATTGTGAAATGGAGAATACAGCATGTATAATATTAATTTAAAAAAAAAAGTTTTAGTAAGAAAAATGTACCATGGATCGTTTGCATCTTTTTATGCGATAAAAGTCAGTAGTTTAAGTTACATAGGTATTTTTTTTGCAATTTTCTCCTACATTTGCTAAATATTTGAATTTATTAACTCAAGTTCAGCACACCATCATGATTGACAGCATCAAGACTTTCTCCTTGGCTCTGATTGGTTGTTTCTGATTGGGAGAGGGGCATTTCAGCAAATCGCAGGAGAAGGAAGAGGAGACCAATTTTTTTTTTTCACAGATTTTCCGTCTCATACTACACTGTTAACAAACATGCAAAAACACTATTTTTACAAAAACTACATAGTGGAAAGGTGTATAAATGTTTGCGGAGATTGTGGGATAGTAAAATCACATTTTAGAGTAAGTTCACAGCAGTTTTTCTTTTCTTTTTTTTTTTATTTTTGGTTCCCCCGGGTCCCTTCCCCCCAAACCAACTTAGTGACTCGCAACCCAGACCGTTGCATCTCTTGCATGCATTTCAACCCATCCCCCTTATCCTCGTAATGGGAAATTGCCAAAGCCACGTAGAGACCACCACAGCGCAGCCAGGCAGTGAGACCCAAGGACCTGTCAAGCACAAGGAGGACTGTCTGTCACGCAGCACCAAAAGGCTGTCTAAGCCTCTGAGGCATTCCTCTATCCCCGCTGACAGCCTGTGTTTACAGCCATTTTGTGTGGTTTGAAAAGGTGATGTGGGAGGAGGGGGAAAAAGAAGGAGGAAAAGGGGGCAACAGAAAGGGGAAAAAAAAACATCTGTGAGAGGTGATGTATGCGAATGTGAGCATGTGAACGAGTGTGAGTGTGCACAGGATTGAATGTGCGTTAGAGGAAGAACGCGAGTGACTGCTGAAGGGGATCCTGAGACATCTGGGGGCCATGCACAGTTCCAATTAGCCTCCTTCTAAAAAGAGTGCAAACACGCTTTAAAAGCACCGAGGTGGCAAGCACTGCGCAAAGTTCAAACTGGCGTTACAGGTACGTTCCGGGAAAGGTTGTCAAACTTTGCTTAAAGTTTGATGTGTTGTGAGACATTTGAAGGTCCTGTGGGAGAATCACACACAGCTGTGACAAGAATGTGTTTGAAATCAGGAACTTGACTCTGCCTCGCCAACACATGTCAATATGTGCATAATCAGAGTGAGATTTGGTCTATCTTTCCCTGTCCTGTTAGCAAATATGCAAACAATTGCATCACTTGTTTCTTAGCTAAAATTCTTAGCGTTTAAGGTGCACCCTCAGCCCAACCTCAAACCTACATGCAACAGAGAGAGCAACTAGTAAAACAGCATCTATGGAGCCCTTCAGCTTGCCGGTTCGGAAGCAGTCTGTAATTGTCAGGAAGCTATGATAGAGAGCACCTTATTTCGAAGCTAAAGCCATACATCACTGCAGGAATGAGAAGGCGGCGAACCCCGCTCTTTCATTTTAACACGGCCGTTTCCAGAAGACATCACCTTTCATGTTGTTGTGTTTTTCTTCTGGCTGTGAATAGGGAATACGCTTTAACCTTGACCTCTTGGTATATGTGTCTAAGTGTTGACGCCAAGCCCTTGGTCTGATAAGGAAGCAAAAAAAAAAAACAAATCAAAAATAACTGGAGCCACCTATCAGAGAGGGAGACTACGGACCATCACAGCTGCTTTCCAATAAGCCACCATTCACTTTTACATATGTTAGGACTTGACCTGAAGGTGGGAGGTGATAGGCAGGGATTCTCTAAGGGACCCTGCTTGGGTGGAGACTGGACATAATCCAAATGACAGCTGTTATTTCAAAGTGGATTTACACCGGCTGACAGTTCTGGCTTTCCTTATTGCCCATCAGATCCATTTTTGTAGAGGAAAGACAAGAGGAAAAGGAACAAAGATGCACAGAGGAAGGCAAGAGAGAACCGACTGCGACCTGAAACAAGCTCATCTTTTCTCACGTAGTCTCATTTCCTGTCCTGTTTGTTGCTACCTCTCTATAATCCCTCTGTGCCGCACATCTTTTAAAGAAATGCAGAGGGTGTCATTAGTGGGAATGAGTAGTTTGGCTACATCAGCTGTTCCATTCACGTGCACTTCAGGGCTTTACTTTTACTGCTAGTGTGGCTTGCTTATAATCATCCCTGTACAACCAGCAAGTAACTAACACCTGTAATTTTTTTAAAGCTAGAATCCTAAATAAATGTATATTGAAATGGACAGAAAGAGAATTAGATTTCTATGCTAAAAACATAGAATTTAACTATCTTATGTACCTGCAAATTGGTGATGGGGGTGGGCGAGTCCAATCCGAATAGCCGTTTTTGGAAAGTGGGAGGAAGCCGGAGTACCTGGAGAAGCTTCACAAAGAGCCCAGGCCAAGAGTCAAAGCAGGGAACCTTTTCCCACAAGGCAATGCTGCTCTCCACTACTCCAGCTTTTAACAGAGACATTCAGATGGTCCTCTAAAAGAGAAAGTGAAAAGCTGGTGTTCTCTACACAGTATTCTCCAAAATTGAGCGCTGACAGAGAAGTCTTATAAATGCAAATACAGGCAAACCTGTTCTGTAAGAGCACCTTCTAAATCACCCATTTTGACTGAAAGGTGGGGGTGCACTTACTGCGCTCAGTTACAAAAATTGGGAGGTGCAGGACCAGAGAACAAGGCCAACAGGCCGGGGAAGGGCCGGTGCAATTGACGCACGCCCCTTCGTGCCCAGTTCAATGTGCACACTATAAACCTAGCTGAAATACTGCAACAACGATCGCTGGAATGAGGAACAGGTGATTGTCATTACCTAAGCGTCCTGCAGCTTTGGGGTTAGCTGAGGGAAAATGGCTTAAATGACACAGATTGTACAAAGAAGCAACCGTGAGAGAAACTGGGCAGGAGCAATAACTGAAGAGAGCAAAACCAGCAAACATAAAATACAGGATTTCAGTCAAATTACAGAATTAACAAAAAAAATAAATAAATGCTATAACACCCAATAGATTATGGCGATTACATTTAACACTTTCTGTACACATTGAAACACTGGACACCCTTTTTTTTTTTAAATCAAGGTTGCTCAGTACTGCTGATTTTTTTAAAGAAGTGCTATTCAAAATTGAACTGTACTTAGGTACAGTACTTCACAACATATGTTGTGTTGTTTCTTACGAAGACGCTGTCTTTTACAGACAATTTACAGAGTGAACTGGAAACCCCTAGAAAGACAATGTACAATCTTTTTAAACACAGATCTTAACCACCATCATCAAAACCTCAATTTAGATACAAATCCCTACAAAAAAATGAAACACAAAATTCAATAGATTGAAACCTGACACCACAACCTGTCAGAGTGACAATTTTATGCTTACAAATCTATTGTATAGATGGTAGAAACATAATCTATTTATTTTCTATTAATGTAAAAAAAATAAAAATACCATCGGTTATTTTAATATTATAGGGATTATACTGTATGTGCATGTTTTTCAGCCTGCTCTCATTTTCCTGTCAATCTGTAATTGTTAGCAGGAGAATGTGCCCCCTATCCAATAGAGGGCTATTCATAACTGTAACACATTATACTGTAATCATACAAAGCCATGTCTCCGCTTCCACACAGCCTTCCATGAAAGCTGCTCTCAGCGACTACAGGACACAATAATGCCATCAGCAAACTCAGCGGCGGCTAAAACAACAATCTTCTTGTTAGGCCAAATCCACAGATATGTCTGTGATGATGGCGAATCAAAGCAGCAACATCCTGCAAATATCCAGAGATTAGCTGCAAGTGACACCGATGTCATTCGCACGACTCCGAGGTCTCTAACAAGAGCACGCGCCAAAGCTACACGCACAAAGAACATGTCACATCTGGGTTGACGTTCGACAAACCTTTCGAGGTGCCAGAGGAATCTCTGGCCAACGTTCTCATCAGCAGAGTACAATTGTCAATTAATGGTTCATTAATAGAATTAGTTCCAATCAATTAATGACAAACATCCTAAAGAGGGCGCCGATGGTCATCCGTAAGCAGAAACACTTGATACAGAATTGGACATTGGAAATCCCGGAACAGGAAAGAGAAACGGTCCAAACGGAGACCGGTGCGGGATGCAATATGCATTTTATGCAGCTCTGTATTAAAAATGTAAATACTTGAAAAGGTCTTAAAGTTTCACGTTAAATAGCTATCATTCAACCAAGCGTGAATTTTTGATTCAAAGATTATCAATGAGCTACGAAGGCGAGGATGTGATGACCGAAGAGCGGCGGGCATGACACCGAAGAATTGTAATATGATACTAAAAGACACGATGCCAATAAGCACAGTTCATTTTGAGGGATGTTTAACTTTAATAATGTGAGAAAAAAACACAATTGTCTGTTTATCCAGTTAGTATTTAATTGGTATTTAACACAGCTGACAAAAAAATGCTTCTTGTTTTAAATTCAGCATATCAAAAATTTTGATCATATTATGGAAAGTATGGAAAACTCTTGTTTTCTCTTGTTCTAAGAGAACAATTTGATAATCTGCTATTTATCAATTTAATTGCTAAATAGCATATTTAGCAATTAAATAGGCAATCGATAAGAGCAATCAACTTTAGATTAACTCATTAATTGATAGCTATATAATTCAGTCATAATTAATCTAACACTATATAGTAGCATGACAAAATGTAGAAAGGTTCAAAGGGTTTAGGTATGTTTACTAAGTGGTCTTGAACTGTTGTTAAATGAAATGAAAAAATATATACACACTATTATGGCTGAATCCAATCAAAACCAAATTGATCAAAAGTACATACCACCTACAAATTTATAGTTTAACTGTATTTTTCTGCATGTATTTGTACACAAACACAATAGCAGAAAGAATCACTCTTAGCAGCGAGAGAGTCTAAAACAGCGAAGGCCTAGTGGGTTAATAGACAAATGAGAAAGGACGGGGGTGAGGTGGTGGTGGGGTGGTGGCTGTATTTATAGACAACAAGTGATGGGATGCTCTCATTAGAGCGTGGCCCACTGAGTAAGATCACAGACACACCGCCGAGAGGTCATGTGACCGCATTACACACTCCAGCGCCCTGTGAAAGCAACAGAAAGGGAGCAGGTTCTGGAGGAAGGCACGGCTGGAGAAGAAAAGACCGTCGGAGATGAAAGAGGAGGAAAGAGGGCGAAAACTACAACTGAACTCTGACTGTGCCTGATGCCCCTTTGTAACTAAGCAGTGTACAAACAAACTCTTTTTCAGTCCTCTGTCATTTAGAGGACGTGCTTATGTCCTTCTATTTGGGCTTTGACCTCAATTACCCAATGCGGTCACAAATTTGTTTCATAACCCGTCGGGACAAAACCACTCTCCCCAGGCGCCCAGGGCTCAGGAGGTGAAGTCCATTCAGACGTGTTGCTTTTTATAACATAGCGTGTAATCATTTTGAATGACGCCACTGTATTGTTCTAATATGAGCCGCAAAGAGGATTTTGGACGAGGATCTGGGGAGTCGAGAGACAATCTCTGGTGTTATTGCAGTTTTTTCCCCCCCAATAGAGGCCAAAGTTGTAATCCTCCACATATCGCACCTAGAAGCCAACAAACTGACCCATACAGTAAAGTCTCAAACCTGAAAATGTCTTTTTATTTCTTTTCTTTTTTTTAGAAAAACAGAAACGGAGTGTCTCTTCTGCATTATCCTTTGGCAAAATGCAAGCACAACTTCTTACAGCTTTGTTTCATCAATGCCTATTTGCCTGCAACTCCTTTATAATGGCCACATTTAAGGAGCGAATGACTAATAGCTGTCCTGTCAAAAGACTCTCCATCCTAACTACGATTTCTGTGTTTGCAGAGGTTCCAGCGACACTAAGGGCATCTTTGCTGCTTCTTTAATTAATTATGTTTAGATGGAGGCCCACACTTGGAAAGTTTGAAATGATCCACACTCTCTCTAGTTTCAGATGAAGAACTGAAGAGTGCTCAGTGAGATGCACAAAGCATGTAATATCACTTTATAACCTAACTGCGCTTCAAATGTCTTCTTAACTTGGTCCCTGACCGGTCTGGTGTGTACAGTCATGGCCAAAAGTTTTGAGAATGATTCAAATGTTAATATTTACAAAGTCTACTGCTTCAGTTTTTATAACGGCAATTTGCATATACTCCAGAATGTTATAAAGAGTGATCAGCATAACAGCAATTAATTGCAAAGTCAATATTTGCCTAGAAAATTAACTTTATCCCCCAAAACACATTTCAACTTCATTGCAGCCCTGCCTTAAAAGGACCAGCTAACATCGTTTCAGTGATTGCTCCATTAACACAG
>CAEFZX010024088.1:0-12003 GCA_903066825.1 Alfaro cultratus | reverse complement strand
TATATATATACACAAAACATGTTAGAATTTATGCGGAAATTCATCCGCTGAAGATTTTTTTTTTATTATTTCTTTTGCGAACTTTTATTTCAAAGTATTGATTAAAAAAAAGTACATCCATAAATAACGTGATGTTATCTCAGTCGGTTAGCTTAAAAACTAACAGTTTTATAGACATAAATATTTTTTTATTCTGATTGAAAATGAATAGAGATTCCAATTTGACAACATAAACGGCTCAAATAGAAAATAGTTATAATTATCTGTTTATTATCACCTTAATATTTTGATTTTACTCATCAGGAACAGGCTGTAAATTAAGTAAATAAATGATTTTCTTTTTTGTTATCTTTGAGAGGATTTCTGTCTGTTGAGCTCCTAAACTTTGAGAACTTTAATGCATGGTGTGTCTATTTAAAGTGCAGCTCGTTTCTGAAGTCAGAAACCCTTGATGTTTCCTTTTTCATGTCTGCAGAATAACTGTCACATTTCAAAGAAGCTGTGATTGCTTACTGTGCTTTGATGGTGCAACATTTCAGAGGCAAGGAGCCACCTTTTAACTTCATAACCTAAAAAGTCACCTGAGAAATCATTTCTTAATGTCTTGATTTCTAGTTAATTTGTTGTGTTTTGGCGCTGAAAGTTCATTCGAGTTAAAGGTGAAATATTTCTCTTCTGATTGTCCTCAAAGTCTGGATTCTGTCTGCTGATTTCCTGATTAACTGATAATGGTTGTATAAAAATTCACCTGAATTAGATTGTATTCAGCTATATCTGACTGCATTGGATTGTTTCCCATCCAATGCAGTCAGATGGACATCAATTGAATCAGTTTTTTATTTTTTATTAGGTTCCTTGAAGAAACTTCTGCTGTAAAAAGCAAATACAAATGTTACACATGTTGGTTTTATTAAAAGAAAGTGAAGAAAGTTTGCATAGTAATTTGAAAGAGACAGAAGCAGCTCAAAAAATAAGTCTTTTTTTCCCCGGAATATTATTAAACTTGATTTTGTATGAGGAAAAAAAGGCATTTTCATTAAGTATTATTAGGTGTGTTTTATTTTAAACAATATATTTCATTGGAGGACAAGTTCTGTATAAAGTGTCTTAAACTTTAATCTGAACAAAATTGTTCTGTGTTTAAATCTGTTTGCACATCATTTAGGGATTTTTTTATGTCTAGATATTAATGTTAAATAAAAGCCTCAAAAATGAAGTTAATTTATATTCATGAAGAAAAAGTGAAGAAGGGACATAGCTGAGTCAGATAAAACTGACTCAGCTAAAACATTTCATAGATTTTTCATGCAAGACTTTTATTAAAATGGAAAAAGTGCATTTTGATCAAAATCCAGCTCCTCGTGATGACCCTTTCATATAGTTTTTTTGGCTTGGAGTTTCAGATTCTCAAATTTGTTTTTCATTTCTCTGACGTCTCACAGACCAAACAGGAAGGTAAGGCCGTGACGCAAGGAGGAAGAGCTGCTGTGGTAGCAACAGAAAAAAAGTGGTAAAGGTAAAGGGAGGGGAGGAACTTATTAGGGTGGGGTCCACATAGCCCAGAGCAAATTTGTACAAGAGCAACAATGGGTTTGACCAGAGAGCAAAGAGAAAGAAGGCTTATGGCATTGCTAATCTTCATCTGCCAATCCAAACAGCTCAGGGCTGCAGCTTTTGTCCTTCTTGTTGAACTTCTTTCATTCTCTTCCTCTTTTGCCAGCTCTGCCACAATGCAGGTGTTGGTCCTGCTCCGACAGGTTTCGGCTGACCTGTTTGCTGTTGGGATGTTGGTCGTTTACAGTGGCCAAATGGAAGACGTCTGTCTTCTGTGACCGAAGAGATGATGAAATTAGCTTTATCTCTGTAAGCCGGCGCTCTGTGTTGAAACTGTGCTTTCTGTCTCTTTCTTTATCTGCAAATCCTCTGCAGATTCCATGTTTTGATCAACCAAACAAAGAGCTGTGCTTTTGGATAAAATGAAAGATGATAGTGCAAGCGATCTGGCAAACAGATAAGAGCAATAGCTGTAGGTGTGAGCTCAGTTGAAGGCCATCCCCTACCTGCAGGCTGACAAAAGGAACTAAACATGCAATTAGAATAGCTCATAGGTGGGTGTGAATGAGACAACAAAAGCTGGCAGTGAATCCACATCGTCTTTGACACATTTTGCTTGTTAGTTTATTTTTGTGGGACTTGATTTTAAATCAAAGCAACATGATAAGGCCTCGTGCATCTTAACTACAGGATGGTACAGGGTTAAACCATTCTGATCTGACACAATTCAATTCAAACGTAGAGCTGTTATATTTTATAGATTTATTGCAATGAGTGCTATTTTGATAATTCAGTTTCAAAGATGATTTGATGATTGTCCAGCAGACAGTAATCAACGGCCTCAATCAGGGTGGTAATATAAAAAAGCTGAATGTTTATAGAGACCAAGATCTTTAATAGAAAGTTTAGTGTAAGGAAAACATATGTCTTGAAAAGTTTAAAAACTAGAGACACTAGAGGCAACAATGCATCCAAGCTGACGAAGCTGTACTGCATTGATGCATTGATTTTTTAAAAAGGGTTCAAAACCAAATACTGAGTTCAAATGTCGTAAAATATATGTAGATTATTTTGAGCAGACTGATCCATCCATCCATCCATCCATCCATCCATCCATCCATCCATCCATCCATCCATCCATCCATCCATCCATCCATCCATTTTCTTACACCCTTATCCGTTGTGGGGTCAGGAGGGCTGCTGGTGCCTTTCTCCAGCTAACGTTCCGGGCGAGAGCAGACTGATATTTCTGTATCTTAAAAACCCTTTTCTATTTGGTCTTCAGCAATTTTCTTATTTTCTTTAAAACCAAATTATGTTTTTTTCATGAATAGCTATCATAGAAAAACCTGAAATAAACACAGGGAAATTATTATTGTCAGTGTGATTAATCTATAACATATATAACATATTTAGAATTAATAACCAAAGTTGCTAATTTATTGAGGTGGATTGTGTAAAATCATAAAAGCCTGTAAAAAAAAAAAATTGTACATTTGGGGAGAATTTCTTCACTGAGAAGCATCTGACTCGGTTATCTGTAATTACGTGCTGCTCTCCATGCAGCTCCCTTGTTCCTGCCTAATAGGATTTTCCTGGGGTTACCGACACAAATGGGAGATGTAAGCAAAGTGTGAATGTTATCAAGCTCTCCCACCTCTTTACTATCTGACCCCCCTCTTTTCAGACCCCCTTCCACTCTTTATCCTTTGTCATTACTCTTATCAGGGCAACTCTATCATTCTTTGAAAATAGTAGAGGTCCTGAGATGTAAGTCTGTCTTTGTTTAAGGCCGGCCAGCGGCCCGCCTCCCTGCTCCCTCCTGTGTGCAGGCTGATTGACGGCCCTCCGCTGGGTGAGTGACAGCCAGCATTGGTTTGGACTGGAAGGGCCGCTGTGACAGCTGGTCCTGCTGCCTTTAGTGCGGGGCCCCGCCTGGTGGGGCTCCTACACAGGGCTCCACAGCTTGATTCCTGTAGCTCCGGTCAGTGCTGATACCCCTGGTGTGTTTGTCACTACAGATCAGCTTGTTAGCTCCCTGCTTCTTCAAGCAGTCGTAGGTTTTTCTTGCAAATATGCCTGGTCTGATTCCTCATAAGATGTCATTTAATTCAATTCAAAGCTACTTTATTTATCAGGGCAAGAATCTCTGGTAGCAGTCAGTCTTGCAACAAATCTGAAGAGCCCTCTGACTGAAGACTGTCATGACATGTTCCTCTGAGCTGACAGCTCAGAGGAACATGTCCTGGATGACACAATTAGTTATTAGTAAACCATTTTAATACATTTTTGAAGACAAATAGATGCAATTTTCACGTAGAAATAAATGACTAATCCAATAAAATCCAAATTTTTAGACCAGGGGTCTACAACCTGCAGCTCTTAAGCTCTTCAAGAGGACACCAAGTGCATTTTGAAACTACGACATTCTGACTTCTGAGTAGAAAATGTGAGCTTTGAAACTACACAACCCAAACTTTATTATGTAAGTTCACAGGAAAGCAGAACATTATTAGATTCATATTACCATACCTGAATCCTGTGAACAAAGTGAAGTTCATCCATCCATTATTTTCCGTCTATAGCCTCACAGAGAGAAGCTAATGAGGTTATTGAGCATCTGTGACATGACATCTACATTTTGGCCATTTGTGAAACAATCGCAACAAGGAAGCCCGGGACATTGGGCCCAGTGCTGCCCCGACTCAAAATAACAAAGCTGAGCAGGCGCTGGTGGGAGGCTGCGCTCTCATGGAAATGAGCAACCGAACCAACAATGTAGCGCCTAATCTCCTCAGAGAGGAGAATCAGTTACACAGCAGTATGCACCCCTCAATGCTTTTCATTAGAGTCAGCGTGCTACTGAAACAGTCCCTCCGCCCTCCTGCCTCGCATACAAACACACACACCTAACCCTCATGTGTAGCCACAGAACTTACACATATATGCACTAGAAACAAGGTGCCATCCCCCCCATTCTCCAACACAACACCAGAAGGGTTAAAATAAGTGGGGCAGAGGCCTGGTGTGGGGGTGCAAGGCCTCAAAGCATGGGATTAAAGTTAATGTGCCCTCCCTGGGTTATAATCTCTTCAGAGGGGGACTTTGTTTGAGGGGCTTGAGGGCAGTGAGATAAGTATCTATTACAGAAACTCCCCTCTTATCCCTCCAACATCCCCGCTTCAAAAATGAAGCACAAAAACACTTGCCTCTGTTCCCCTCTGTGTCGTCTGATATCTAAGATCCTAAAGCAAGTGCTGCCCCTTTTTCAGCTAATCAGGAATTAGGAGTCCAAAGCTGTATGGAAGGTCAGAGGGGGACATATTTACTCCATCTGCAGCCCCCAAAGTCAGGTAGTTAAAATGAGATCAAAGCTGCTGGGAGTCTCAGGTTATTGGGTAGAAACGAGGGAAAGAAAGTAACAATACAATCTGAAGTTGCGGATTCCAGCAACTTCAGATTGTATCTGTCCACAAGGTATTTAAAGTGAGGTATTTAAAATAAACTATGTTGATGCATCAAAGTCAAGAAACACTAGAAATCAGTTTCATATAAAAGAAAGTTTAATTCAAAAATATTTTTATGATATAAATATGGTGGACAAAAGTATGCAATGTTCAGATTACACAAATTAATAAGGCAAACTGAAAAAAATGGTGTTTCAGTTTTAAAATAAATTAAAATAATGAAAATCAGAACAGTGCTTTTTGTTTTACAAATGTTGACAAGAACGTTAATGTACAGAACACGAAAAAAACATTTTTATAAAGTCTATTCTAAGTAACAGAACAACAATGGCATAAAATGCTAAACATGCAAATTAATGACCGAAATGCAACACTTGTCTTTGAAAACGCTGAACTACATGTTTCTTTGCAACAATTCGCTAAGATCAGAAAAGTTTCCCCAAAATTGTCCCAAAGAAAATGTATTGTTTATAAAATTATAGTAATGACTCATAGAGCAGATTTGGCTTCCTCATTGTGCCTGAGGCCAGATTTCTTAGGATTGTTCTTGAGGGGTATTTTTTATTACATTGTAATGAAAGGCTACATTTTAAAAATATATTTAGAATAAAATTTAAAAAAGGTTAACTATTACAGTAACGTAGGACTGAATTTGCCTTTTTGAGTTAAATTGGTGAAGAAGTTTTCCTCATACCTCTTCAAGGTTGTAATGGTGCTCCAAATGTTTTAACTCCAATACATTTTTGTCCTTAATAAAAACTGGAGCAGGTTTAATCCTTGTGACAGCAATATTTTAGTCATGTTGTCACAAACCATAAGGTTTATTTTTTTTAGGTTATGAATTCCTAACTTAGCACGTTGTAAAGCTAAAGCTATAAGTGGATACTATCTTTTGCAAAATGTTCACATATTTTTAGGAACAAAAATTTTAATGAGTGTTTAAAATAGCAACAAATTTGTTTAATATACATTTTAATAGAATTGTGGGTTCATTTTCTCATCATTCATTCTGCAATCCCTAATTCCCTGCAAATTTTATCTTTAAAAAATATATTGAAATTTTTTTCCTGATCAGATTTTGAACTCAGGACATGCTAAGAAACTAAAACACTGACAGTCTTACTTAGCGTCTGCAGAGAAAACTAAATGTTTTCCGCTCACCTCCAACCTCTCCCAAATTACACTAAATGAAAATGTTAAGCTCTGAGAATCCTGCAGCCTGAACTGATGTGACCCTGTAACAACGTTACATCATAAGTAACACTTTGTAACATTCATTAAAACTTTGCAAGCTTCAAAATACTTCAGTGAATAGCATAACATACATAGGAATAAAGCAGCACTTTAAAATTTGTACTTAACGCTGCAGCATCTGTGTTCCACATTGCCTTCTAGTTGTGTTATTAACTGTTTCCAGGTTATGCGTCTGCTCACATTATATGCAGTACTGTTTGGTCTGTGTGTGTGTGAATAAGGACAGTGAAATGTGTGTTTTTCCTCAGCGGGAGAACTTTCTGGGCCTGAAAGGAGGAAGGGCAAGCTGATGCGACGCCGACCTCTCCTCCTCTATCGGAGCCAGCTCCTCCGCTGAGCCCCACTTCTTCTTGGAGTGAAACAATGACACCAACTTCCTGTTCTTGTTCCTCTCCCTGGCCTGAGCAACTTGAAATTCTGCAACCGAGAAAAGCGAGAGATCGTAGTTGATGGAGATCTGCAGTATCAAAACGAACTACCATCCGTCAGGATTCTGAATGTGACGTTATTGAAATGCTTCATAATGGTTTCTACTGGTTTTACTTTCAGAGAAGCAACATTTTTACCAAAGTGGAATTCATATAATGGATATTATGAACTCAATCAAGAGATTAATTTCTTCTGCTCAGAGTGTTGGAGGATATTTTGTAAATTTTCTTAAACAATGCCAAATATATCAACTCAAAATGGCGTCTGCAAAAAGCCAAACTGGAAACCTCAAAATGATTGAAATCAGGAATAGATGTTCTCTAAGATATCAGCTTAGATGTTTTCTATCTTAAGTTAGTTTCACTTAATTATCTTGTTGTTTTAGGTGAAGTTCAAGATCATTTGTTCACTTCTTAATTAAATAAACTATTTATAAGAAAGAATTTAAACATCAGGTTACAAATAATCCAGTGAATTCAAGTGAGTTTCTCAACACTGAGAAATCAGAGTTACTTTGCAATCAAAATAAATTTAAATGTAAACTACAAAAATTATCTTAAATGACATAATTTAAAATAATACCATCATGTGGATAGGGATCAATTTCTGGTATCAAGACAGAAAATGTCATGGTTTAAAAATCTAAAAAAATTCTGTCACACCTTTATTAAAATTCCAGTTCCTTTTAATAATATTTGCTTACATGAGGACTTATAAGACAGTGATTCCCCTCTGACACTGTGAGCTGTTATTCAACTGGCAAAGGCAAAAAATTCTCACAAAACCATCAGCTTTGTCAGAAGTTTAAAGAAAAAAATACAACGAAAAAAAATATCTTTCTTAATATTTGTTTTAGAAACAAATATTAAGAAAAACCTTAAATGATCTCTATAAGTATTAAAACTCAAAGCCGTTTTTAATTCAAAGAGTTCACCAGGAAAAAGGGACGAAACACTCACGCAGGTCGCAGTCCTCCTGGGAACCTTCAGGGTCTTTGATGTTCAGATAATGGCTGGGAAGACGGCCGCTGTAGTCTCGGACGTTTTCTTTTGCCCCTGATAACATGAGAAATAAATCCCCAAAACACAGAGAGCGGTCAGGAAAGACAGGCCGCAGATAATCTACTTTACTGACACCTTACACCAATGGCTTATCGCGACAATCTGAGATCTGAAGGTAAACACTTCCTGGAACCCGATGCCGAGCAGCTGGTAAGGCAACATTGACATTGTAGTGAAATGTAAAAAATGCACAATTTAAAGTGTGGTTAAATGTTTACCATAAGTTCCAATGAGTAGATCAAGAATGTGACGATGCCCATGCAACGCTGCAATGTGCAGAGGTGTGTATCCCTGCAGGGGAAGAAAACATGTAAAACCTCTAAATACAGCAGATGCATACAAAGAGTTGGTTAGAGCTTTAGATTTACAGAGCAATTCTGCTGAAGTAATGGAAGGTTTTAGTACCTACCCCCTTGAGTTTCCCATGTCCAAATGCATCCAATGAAAACATCATGGAAAAAAAAAGATACAAATTAGGAAAGGTTATGGAAACACCAGATAATGATAAAAACATAATTGCTCAGTAATTCGCTGAAAATTGCACAGCCGTGGACTTGCATGCTGGCAAACAGGCGCTCTGTTTTGGGAGACAATTAACATGACATGACATGATTTATTAGCGGCGTCCTCCTGCGGCCCCACCGCTCTCTGCTGTAATCCATTTGCACAGCTGGATCTTCACAGAGATTTTTAAGGAGCATTACATCACACGGGGGGAGCAGAGCGGGGGCACCGCAGCAACCTTTCAAGTCAAACGGCCTACTGTACTGCACATCCCCGGCACCGCCAGATGAAAAGCTGGTTACTCACATGCTGCAAGAGAGAAGAGCGCTGCAATTAGATGGGTGCAAGGAGCACAAAAATAAACAAACTGTGTGTGCACATTTTAGATGACAGGCACAAAGAGGATGAAGTGAATATTTAAAAATCGTAGATATTAATCTGCAATAGCAGAATGAGCTATGAGCAGCTTTTAAACATAAAGGTCTGTGTATTAATTGCTTTAAATTTATATTTCTACAGGGAAAAACGGTAAAACTGGAGCTTAATTTGAACAATTTCACATTTTTCTCAGAGAAATTACAATGCGAGGTTGAAAAAAGCAAAAAATGAAAGAGAAATCTCATCTAAGTTTAGGTTATTTAATACTGTGTGATCTTACAAGAATTTTCAGCTTTATGAGTCTGAATATAACTGGAAAATATATATCATTTACCATCCTGTTAATTTATGATGTAATAAAGTGTATCTCCTTTCTTTTACTTTACTTTGACTTTATCTTTGGTTTAAATTAGCTCAGATTTGGACATCTTATTTTCTGGTATTGTATATGTAACTGCAAGAAAACTGATCTAGTCAAAACTATAATAAAAACTTTTTATGTTTAATAATTAAGTCACCCTATTGTAGCTCTTTGTTCTTTCAATAAACTATAAAACCAGCAAAAGAAAATGCTTTTGTTATGTTGAAATTTTCTACTAACTCTAGTTTACTATCAGTTTAAATTAAATTATGGATTTTATTCAGACATGCAAATGTGCAAGTTTAGCTTATGCCTTGCCTTGATAAGAAAAAGTTCTAGTGACACTTTTAGTGTCCAAAACAGCAGACTTTCACTTGTATTTGCATGTTTCCAGATGATAAGACATTAACTATAACCTTAGAGTGAGCAGGACCAATCAGACCAAGAGTAAAAGAGGATAGCCGTGAGGAGCAGGAGGTAGAGAAACAGTTTAGCCTGGACTTGACTTTCTTATTTGAGGTGGGAAGCAGGAATTAATGTTGTACAGTCTGACCTCAGCAGAACACTCACTATATTGTTCCACTGTTTAAGGAGATCAAGCATGTTTACCAAGGAATCTATTGTGGTTGTGTGACTAAGTGCATGTTTGGAGCCTGAAGGCTGTCAGGAAATATCCCCCTAATACAGTGAATACAGTGCCTTGCAAAAGTAAACATAACACTAACTTTTTATATATAGCTACGTTACAACCACCGTGTAATTTGTAATTTACTTTACTAGATTTGCATTAAGTTTAAAGAGATCCACCCAAAACCTCTCTTTAAAAATGTTACTTACAGATTTAGTGTTGACATCTGCTCCAGCGTCAGCCATTAGAACAGCCATGTTCTCGTTGCCGTGTTTGGCGGCCCAGTGCAGAGCGGTCTGTTTGCAATAGGGAAAAAAAAGGTGTTACACATATAACAACTGTTGTAGCATTTTTACAAGCTGCCATGCCTCTTATTGGCTTTCAGAGGTCAGAGGTCCAGGTGTATGTAGAGAGGAGTCTATGCATGGAGGAGCGGTAAGAAAAGGGGAAGGTTTCCTGCCATCTAACGCTGCCTAATTACAAAACAACACAGCACTGTGCTCACAGTTGGAGGGCCTGGCCGCCTGTCACCACACAGAAAGATTGATGATGTTAGTGTGACCCCGGGGAGGGGAGACCTACCCAGACATCACAGCGCTACTGTCAGCACACGTCGAGGACAGAAACCCGAGCTTCCATTCGCACAACACACACCCGCACGGCGGCGCGCAAAGACGCTCGGATGTGAAAATAAAAACACACATGAACCAATAAGGCAGAGTGAAAACACGAGTTCCACCATGTCCACCTGCTGGACCGCAGCTGTGATCCCCTGTTTCTCCTACACACTCAGAGATGTGTAATTATGGGCTATCAACAGGTGAAATCTGTGTAGGTGCAAATGTCAGCTCAGTAACCACATCCATCCCTTCTGCCATCTGACCCTTCACACAGCAAATCAAACAGCAACCATTTCACAACTGCATATTAACAGTGGATGGATGAAAAAGCTTTGACCTCTAGTTGTTACTGAGCATTTGCTGCTGAGAAACAGCTCCACAGTTTATTCGCCAATCAAGATGAAAGCAGTAATTTATTTAGAGGGGCAGTATTATATATTTTCCAGACAAATAGAGCCATTTTATAGCACAATCAAGTAACTATGTTCAGTTGCTATAAAAGAAATGTTTAATTTAATGCCTTGAAATTGAGTCTTTGTCTCTTTAACCTAAGATTACAATTTTTAGATTAAAGAAAACATCATTCTGCCATAGAAGTTGAGGTACTAACCTTCAGGACAATTACAATTAGCTTGTTTTCATAATCCAATGATAATATTGTACAACTGAATGATGTTCATTATAGACTGTAAAATATATTGCATGATCCCCTGCATATAAAAAGCATTCACCCCCTTGATTCATTTGTAAAAGCAATAAAAATGGTAAAACATCCAGCAGGGCAGGAACTTTTTATAGGCACTGTGTGCAGCTTAATGGGATAAAAACTGAGGCGACAGATGTTTTTCCTATTTTAAGAAAATAAGAAAAATAAGCTTGTGTTTGCTTGCGGCAAACACAAGCCAAATAGTGTTTATTTTATTACTGTCTGAACGAGTCATTTTCTCTTTACAACCTCTGATCGCAATCATGTACAACAGGCTCATCCTGTAGCCAATAACAGAAACATTAGTTTTTCGTATGGCTCCCTCTGACGCGTCAGAAGCTCAGATTGTGACAGACGCAGTGTGGTTGGAGTATCTCCTGATCTTCAGTGTCACATCAGAAGACAGATCGTCCAAAGTGCTGCTTGACAGGCGGCTGGCTGGGCTTCCCGGTGAGCAGGAATGATGTATGAGGCCCCAAACAGGATGCTTGTTCCCTCATTTCTGTTCCTGTAACCCCCACTCCCACTCCCACCCAGCTGTCGGATCACTCAGGGGGCAGCACTGAGTCTCCCAAAGAAGAAAGTGGTGGCCAAAGAGGACTCATAGTGACAGAAGCACAAAGACTTGTCTGGTCTGGATGTGGAGGAAAGATGGAGAGGATTGATGGGGAAGTGATGCACTTACAAACTGTTTGAGGGAGGAAGTCCGTCACAGCAGGAACGGAGGCATGCGTCACATGGAGGAAGAGAAAAATATGGTGAAACTTTGATGAGAACTAAATTCAGATCAGATAAGTCGGTCCACCTTAAAGCCTTAAATGTGCCAAAACATATCCATGCTCATCGAGATTTTTCACATTTTACTACAAAATAACTCCAAACTTCAAAGTATTTATACACCGCGTGCCAGAATTATATGCAAATCGATATTTTTGCTATAAGTCGAATAGTTTTCGAAAAAAATTTGCGATACTCGGCACGTTACATGACAATGCTAAGACATGTGTAGATCTAAAATTTCAAGCTGATCGGAGCAATAGT
>CAEFZX010024086.1:0-37628 GCA_903066825.1 Alfaro cultratus | reverse complement strand
GAGGAAGGTTAGGCGACGCAAGAAGATCATCTGAATCAGATTCGGACATGTTTGTTGGTAGCGAAACAGCTGACTTGACGAAGTACGGCTGGCAAGCAGGAGGCACCGAGACGGCGTGGACACTTGAAATCGACCTAGGGCAGCGATTGGCTGGGGCCCCGCCGTACTCCGGTCCTGATTGGTTGCGACGGAGGCGTGGTGATTAGTTGATGCGGAGAAGCTGGGACGAGTCTTCCAGCTTGAATTTTCGCCAAGGCTTCATTTGAAACACAAAAACTTGCAAAATGTGAATTTGGCATGATATCTCCCCTTTAATACTGATTTAAAGATCAACATTGGCCCATAATTTCACTTATAACAAGACATTTTTTTCATGTTTTAAGCGAATAATCTGCCAGCGGAACTAGAACGTTTTTATCAGTATTAAGGAGTTATTGACTTAAAACAAGCTCAACTCTCTTGCTGAAAAGTTTCTTGTATGTCAGTTTTGTCTTATTTCAAGGATGCTAAGATACTTGCAGTTGAAACTGGACCAAAAAATATTTGGTAAGATTTTGTGTTTTTGCAGTGCAACAAACTCCCACCCTTTTAGGTCAACTTTAATTACAAAGAAAACACACTTTTCCTTTGTCTCAACACCCTTTCTCTGTAATTTTTTAGGAGTGCATCCCAAGTTTTGCGGATGAGTCACAGCTTTCTCCTCCACCCTCTCTGCGACCCGAATAGCCTCGATTTTTGCAAAGCGAGAAACAGCTGCCGCACAGCTGTGCATCCTTATCAAATCCACACAGGTGTGCACGATCGCAGGCGATGCTCCGGCGCACGTGTGCGGCGCTGAGACTTTTGGCGTTAATTTGCTCAAAGACAGCACACACACTCATGCAGCCGTGCACGTACACAAAAAAAACTCACATGCGGCTTCAAAGGATGGATGTCATAAACAGGACTGGGAGGGAGGAATGTGTTGTTCATTGGGGAATTCAGAGCTGGTGGAAGGGAAGAAAGGGAGGGCTGTGCTGACCCTAATGTCCCTCTGAATGAAGGCAGGGGAGGAGAGGCTTTGTCTCTGCTGTCATAACCCTTTCACCCATCAATACAGCAGGGAGCGCCGCTGACACCGGAGGCCACAGATCACGGCTGACTAACGTAAAACAGACCCTGAGCTCCCTCAAACCCCCAAAACCTGAATATTAGGTGTCAACATGTGAGGCAACTGCAGGCCTGAGCTGTGTGTTAAAGTCTCCCTTCAGCGTTCAATGACTAATGACACAACCTGCGGTAAATTAACCATAAAATTCTGCAGGTTTGAAATTATAAAAGTACATTTGATTGATTGAAACACGATAATTTGTAGAGAATAAAAAAATGATTTTTTTAATGTTTTTGTGCTAAATCAGCTTTATTGAAATAGATGTAGTTCCCAAAACTGCAATTGAAGCACTTCTTATCACATCACAGGGGTCACATGATCAACAACAGGATGTCGCTACTGCTGGAAACCACAAAGAAGACAACAGGAAGTGGTGGGAGGAAGATGGCGCGGCGTGTTTTTAATGTGTGATTTTAATTGCGTTTCTTATTTAAGGAAAACACCAGAGTTGTGAAATTTTTTTCCGACATCAGGGGATATCAACAAAGGTTTGCACACGTTTGTAAAGGAAACGCAGCTACACCCTCAGAAATTTTCTAGCAAAAAGAAAAAGAAAAAACAAATACATTTCTGAGCTTGAAAAGATGAAAATTTGCTGGAAAAATCAAAGTTCTTAAAAATTTCTGAGATGAATCTCATCATCTATCAGCCACCAGAGGAGATGTGAGCGTCTCATTCAGGCGTTGGAAGGACAACGCCTACTTGGGAGCGGTTTCATATGTTTTGGGGAAATTGTAGTCCGCCATATTACAGAAGAGCTATGGACGCAAAACTTTGAAATTATACAACTTTTTATGAACTGTTTCTGATGGAGCCAGAAAAAAACAAAAACAAGCCATCATCTGCTACCACTTCCTGTCGTCTTCTTCCTGGTTTCCACCAGCAGTAAGTAACATTCGGCTGTTGATCATGTGACTTGTGTGATGCGATGTTGGACGGACAATATTAGCCTCATTTGTACGTGTGGTTGAAAACATGAGTTTTGTATTTTATAGGGCAAAGTTATGTTGTTGTTTTTTTTAGAAATGAGATTGTTTCCATTAACCAAATTTATTTTTGTAATTTGAATTTGCACAATTTTGTGTTTGATGGAAATGAAGCTCGTGTAGGATATTCTAAATGGTATGAATATTATATATTTATTATTGTTAATTTTTGTTCTACAGCAGAGACACGGTAAACTAAAATATAACTTTTATGTTTTAAAATGTCTCTGTCAAACATCCTAGAGATCTGACTTAACCTTGAACAAAACTTTAATTTACCAAAAGAAAAAAGAAAGAAAATTACAATCAAAAAGTCGCTGGGCAATTCGGAATAATAAATATCAATTAAATTAAAAAAGATCAATTAAATGCTAAAACACAAAATAAAAAAAGTCTCTAAAAAATGTTTAGCAAAGCTTTGGCATTTAGCAAATAAAAATATTTTTTGTAATTCTAACTTAAACATTTTTTCTGGTTTCACTTCAGTCAGTGAAAAAAGGTGTAATTTAATTAGGCGTGTGAAAATATCTGGTTTCAACTGTAAATAATGTTTTCCAAATGTAGGCTATTAATCAAAGTTTAGAAAATGTACAGTTTGAATATCAAACACTTTCCAAATCTTGAAAACATTTAATTTAAATTCAGCAGTAGAGAAGCCTTGACCTTGAAGCCGCAGAGAAAGGTCGTGGATGAGCCCTAATGGTGATGCTGATGATACCAGAGAGGATGATGGAGATGATAACGAAGAAAAATTTGCAGAAGAGGCTGATGCGCTTTGTTAGCCAAAGTTTTACAACGCCAGAGCCAAAGTATGAGTCAGTGGAAACAATCAAAATGGAGCTGAATAAGCACCAGCACTAGTTAGGCACCAGACCGAGATCAGTGGAAACCCCAGATGATACTTGGGCTGTACATGTGCAGATGGAGCAGAGGAACCTTCACTGAGCAACTCTGCAACCAAAGGGAAGTGGCAAGGAAGCTACTGCAGCTACTGGTGGGGAAGAGGAAGCAGCTACTGGTGCTGCTGGTGACCAGAATGTTGATCCTGCTGCTGTTGCTACTCCAGGTGATGATGAGGAAGATACTGCAGCAGGGATGGAGTGCTGAGGAAAAGCCTGGCATAATAAAACACAGAGGCCATTAAATATTGGGGCAAAAAATAAGTGGTAGTTTGGCTAAGCAAAGGTTGGGGGATCCATATAATGCGAAAGCATCGGTTGTGTTAGTACCACGGCATATTTGGGTCAAAAAAGGAGTAAATTTCCATCAAAATACAAATTTTATAGAAACAAAATTACATTTCTGAGTTTGAAAAGTCATAAGAATCTCAGAAATTTTCTACAAAAAACATTTGAACATTTCTGAGCTCGAAAAGTTGAAATTTTACTAGAAAAAATTCAGAAATGTTTTGGGAAAAAATGTGGGAAAATTTCGGAACCTGAAAATTTACTAGAAAAAACTCACTTTTTGAGGTTAATATCAGAAATTTTCAAGAAAACAACATGAATATTTTGGAGCTTGAACAGTCAAAAATTTGCATGAAAAAACTCAGAGATTTTGAGATTAATCCCACAAATTCTTTAGGAAAAAAATGGGAATTTTTTTTAGCTTGAAAAGTTGAAAATGTCCTGGAAAAAAATTTAGAAAGCTTTTGGGAAAAAAATGTGAAAACTTCTGGAAATGAAAATTTGCCAGAAAAAAACTTGAAATTAATCTCAGAAATGTTCTAGAAAAAAACTGAATATTTCTGAGCTTGAAAAGTCTAAAATTTGCCAGAAAAAACTAAAAACATTTTCAGAAAAATTTCTTTACATTTTTTTCTGAAATTCTCATATTTCTAACTTGAAAAAAATCAAAAATTACTGTAAAGTGTACTTATGTCTTGTTTTGTAACCCAAGCTCAATTAGCCAAAATTAGCAAGAGTTAACAAAATTCAACAACTATAAAACTAAGAGTGAACTGTCTATTCTAAATTAACATGTTATCGACTCATTGCTGGGTATCAACATGGTTGAAATTAGAGCTTTAGTGTTAGTTGTTGTTGTTGCGTTAGGGGAACAAATGTTTGTGATTAGTGTTTTATGACAAGCACAGCTAACTGTTTAGCTAGCAGCTTCCACCACTGCCTAAGATAAAACCCAAAGGATCAGAGCGTCCATGACCAACAGAAGGTCTCACACCTGCACCTCTGACTGCCATCCGTGATGCACTGAGTTGGTGTTTGGAGCCGGACGCTTCCAAATACCTGCTGGTAATCTGCTCATGATGCCCGAATGACACGAACCTATGAAGTCTGACTTCAGCTAGTCAACCGGGTTTGTTCTCCTGTTGACGTTATTAGTCCTCTGCTCTCCCAGTCAAGATCTCCACACATCTGCAGCGCATTCAGCTTAAGACACTTCATATTTTCAACCCTCGCTCCATGGGGGATTCTTACGAAAAAGGGTTAGGGCCAATGAAAATAAAAAACAAAACTCAAAGAAGTCTGACTTTTGATCTCAGAAGATTAAACTCGGAATTTTGAGAAAAATAATAATTAAAAAATTCTGATATTAAAGTTGGAATTATGAGAAAAGTGAGAATTATGACTTAACAGTCAACATTCTGAGAAAAATGTTATATTTGTGAGACTAATGTTGAAATTATGAGAAACCAGAGTTATGAGAAAAAGGTCAAAATTGTGAGGAAAAGTCAGAATTTTGAGATTATAGTTGGAATTATGAGAAATGTCAGAAATATGAGAAAGCAATCAAAATTCTGAGAAACAATTCATAATTATGAGATTAATGTTTCAAAAATAGTATATTTCCCGGCAAAAAAAATCTCAGAAATCTTTAGAAAAAAAACGTGGAAATTTCAGAGTTTCAAAAGGTAAAAATTGCTGATTTCTGAAACTGAAAAAAGAAAAATCCAAAAGTCGAAAATAGAATAGAATAGAATTCAACTTTATTGTCATTGCACTGTCACAAGTACAAAGCAGCGAAATGTAGTAAAAACCGACAGAAACCAAAATTTTCACGTTTTTCTCTTGCAAATTTTTGACTTTTCAAACTCGGGAATTTTCTTGTGTTGTATAGAAAATTTCTGAGATTAGTCTCATATTTTTTGACAGGAATGTGCTCCTCCTCCTCTTGTTTCTGTTTAGTGGCCTTGATACAATCGTAATTATCACATCTTCTGCTCTTGCACATTTTCTAGCAAATGTGAGTTTTCAAACTCAGAAATCTTTTTCATCAAAATTTCAGAGATCTTTTTGCAAAAACTTACTCCTCTTATTTTTTCATGTATTCTGTCGTACAATTCTGGCCGCAATTGTCTTCCGTACATTTTCTATTGTTTCCCACAGTTTGCTGTTCCTCCAAAGTTTTTCATGGCGGTTTTGTTTCTAATCTATCATTTAATACTTTTATTTCCACATCACTTTATTCTCCTTTCCTCCTTCCAATGTTTTTCCTGCCAGAATAAAAAATATGACACAACCTGGCAAATAGCAGCAGCAGGAACGCAGCTCAGCTGCCAGATTCTTGTCATGGTTGCAAATTACTGACTTTGTGCTTCCATTGAAGCGTCTTCTCTGTCCATCTCTGCTCTTCTCAACTTTAGCACATCTTATCGGTGAATTCAAAAACAATAAATTCACTGTTTTTGCAACAGAATCAACAACAAGATCTAAAAAGGAGAAACTTTTCAGGTTGAATACAAACCAGAGACGGATTGTAACTAGTTACATTTACTTTAGTAACTGTTAGGGGAAAAAAGTACTTTTAGGAGTATTTTTACTATGCTGTACTTTCTGCTTTTACTTGAGTAATTTTATTCTGAAGTACTGTTACTCTTACTTACTTTATAGGAAGAAATTCATTTGGAAAATGTTTTCCTTTGCCTCATTACATTATTTTGTTCAACGGAGTATTAGGACCATAGTAAGAAATTATAAAAAAAATAACAAAAAGTAAAATTACGAAAATAAACTTGAAATAATCAGAGAAAAAAGTCAGAATATTATGACTTTATTTTATTATTACGAGTTTATTCTCGTAATATTATCAATTTATTCTCAGATTATTTCAGATTTATTTTTGTATGAGTTTATTCTCATAATATTACGACTTTATTCTCTTAATCATAGAATTTTATTTTCTTAGCACGGCCCTTGTACCACCACCGCAGTTTTGTAATAATGTTATTTAGATCTTTGCTTTTGTTTGACTTATTTTGTTTGTTTATGACTTTGTTTATTCCTTATTACATAAAGTCAAACTCTATTATTGTCATTTTGGTCCTTAAAATACCAAAATTTCCACTTAACTTTATATTTTGCTCCGTCTGATGATGTAATTTTTAAATATTAAACGATTGATTATCTGATCAGTTACTCAGTACTTGAGTAAACTTTTTACCAAATACTTTTTTACTCTTCAGTAAACGTTTTGGCTTCTCTACCTGATAAAAACTAAGCTGGTTTAAGAGTTTGCTTTAATTCGGTTAAACTCTCATTTTTCTTCTCGCTAACATAAGTGGAAACAATCCCAAATCTCCACCTTGTTTGTGTTAGATTTAGCAGCAGAAGTTTTTTTTACTGCCATTCATATAAAGCTGCTTTTCTTGGCTTTAACTTTTACAACTTAGAGTGACATAAAAAGAGTTTTAACAAAACACACAAAAAAGAAGAAGCAGCTCTTGATTGTGTTTCCAGTGAAAGCAGTTTTAACTCGACTCGAACCGCTGTTTCCCACTGCGTTCTCGAATTAAAGTTATTTAGAGGAGTATTTGTCTCAGGGAGAGCAAGCAGCTCTGTTTATTACCGAGGGAGCTGTTTACCGGGTCGGATCCGTCCCTCTGGGTCCGGGGATTCGGAGAAAGTCAGAGAAGGAAGGAAACGGTGGGGCCTTATCGTGAGAAAGAGCCGGTCCTGGGGTTTAATTGGTACCTTTCTTTTTTTAGAAAACATTTCTCAGAGAGGGCCAGAAAATGAGCCAGGCAGCTTTTTAACCACAGTCAGACACTCTCACATGGTGCATCATACTTTCTCTTTGTAGTTTCTTACTTTGAAGGGCTTCTTAAGTTTCCCCGTCCGCCTTTGATCTGCGCCTTTTAAAGCTACTGGTTATTTCCACGACAAAAGGCCGCGGTCGCCACCTGGCAAAGAGGAAATGAACAATTCACTGCTGGGTTTTTCCCCTTTAGATTCTCAATCTGGACATGATTTTCCCCCCAGAACGTTTAGGGCAGCGTGACGGAGTATTAGAGCCACGCTAAGATATTAAACAGATGAAATCACAAGAATAAAGTCAGAATTATACAAGAATAACGTTGTACGACTTTATTCTCGAATTATTTTGGTTTTATTCTTATAATACTACAACTTTATTCTCATATTTAATCTCATATTATATCTGCTTTATTTTGAAATTATTTCAACTTTATGTCCGTATTATTTCTCTTTTTTTTAAGATTTTTTGGCTGTAGTGACCTTTAATTGATAGTTAACTGACAGAAAAGTGGGTAATGAGAGAAGGGGAAGACATGCAGCAAAGGTCACCAGGTCGGGAATCGAACCTTCGACAGC
Organism: Alfaro cultratus; assembly: GCA_903066825.1. NCBI lineage: Eukaryota > Metazoa > Chordata > Actinopteri > Cyprinodontiformes > Poeciliidae > Alfaro > Alfaro cultratus. The sequence continues at coordinate 29,922 of CAEFZX010024086.1, read as the reverse complement.
CGCGTCCAGGACTGAGGCCTCCATATGTGGGTTGTGCTTAACCCGGCGCCACCACAGCGGCACAGAAATAATACATTTCTGTATTATTTTGACTTTATTCTCATAATATTATCACTTTATTCTCACATTTATTCTTGCAATATTTCTACTTCATTCCTGTAATAATGTCTGAATTTATTTCAACAGGTTTCTTTTACATTGTACGTGACTTTTTTCACGTACAACTTTATTCTTCATAATTTTATTTGTACATTTTTCATGTCTGATCAGTATGTGCTTAACATCCGATCATAAGGTAGAAGCAGCAGTTTAACATGTCATTCTATCACATCTTCTTCCCCTTTCATGTCGCATGTTTATTTCAGGATTATAACTAAAATAAGCGGCGAAATCTTCAAAGAGTTGGCAAGGTTAGTAAAACACGGGAGCGAGAAGGAAAGACACAAAGGAGATCCGCTCGGCTGGTTCAGATTGTGATCAAATCTGAGTTTAACCTGCAGCTGCGGGACAGAAGCGGAGCTGCAGGTGGAGAGCAGAATATCTGCCCGCTCCTTTCAAACTTTATTTATGGATTCTCAAGTGAATTTCTTTTGTTTCCTCTGTGGCTCACCTGTGTGGGAGAGTTCACAAAGTAAGACATGCACTGCAAAAACACAAAATATCACCAACTATTTTTGGTGCAAATATTTTAGTACACTTGACTTAAGAGAAATCAAATGTGCAACTTCTCAGCCTCAGAAATTTCCCTTTTTTTCTACAAAATTTCTGAATTTTTTTCTCGCAAATGTTACACTTTTCCACCTGACAAAGTTCCAGTTTTTTTCCTGCAAATTTTTTAAGTTAGTCTAACAATTTTCATGTTTTTTGGTGGAAATGTACTCCTCTTGTGTTTTTTTTTTTCTGGCCCTAATATAACGCTGTAATTCTGACCCAGTAATTTACCTGCTGTAGTTTGAAGTACAGGTGTACACCTGGACAGAATCCAGGTGCAAAGTGATGCCACACCCTGATGTCATGAAAACATCTGAAAATGAACGGCCCTCTGACCAGCTAACACAAGCCAACGCTTCATCTGATAATATAATGAATACTAATAGTAATCCAGTGCTTCTGAAAACACAAACTAAAAGCTTTCTTGTCTAAAATTTTGTGTGCTTTGTTTAAAAAATATTAACAGAAGTTCTCTAAAGATTCCTCCCGGTGTGGCTGTTGTCACTGGGAGCAGAAATGCGTGTTTGTTGACACTCTGCACCTGGAACAACAATGGATTGGAGCAGCTGTGTGTGTTTCAAGCCGCGCAGCAGCAGGACATCAGCGTCTGTTATTAAATCAGTCAGGAATTACACCAGACCCGCGGACGTGTAACCACAAATGTCACGCACGGTGCAATAAGACCGAACCCAAAACAGCGTTTGACAAACCGAATCGGGTTACATGCAACCGAATCGGGCTGCTGAGTCGACGTGTAAAAGAGCCACACTGCAAAAAAACAAACAAAAAGCAGACTCACACTGAAAAAACACAAAATCTTACCAAGTAATTTTGGTCTAGTTTCTAGAGTAAATATCTTGGACTTCTCTTATGTCAAGGCTACTAACTTACGAGTAACTTCTGAGTGATACTGGAGCTTGTTTTACCTGTTTCATTGGCAAAGTATTTGACTTACAACAAGACATTTATCCCATGTTATCAGTGAAATAATCAGCCAGTAGAACTAGAACTGGGTTGCTAGGTTACGGGCTGGGCTTGGCTGAGGTTGCTAGGTAACAGCGGAATATTCTACCAGTGGGACTAGAACTGGGTTGCTAGGTTACGGGCTGGGCTTTGCTGAGGTTGCTAGGTAACAGCGGAATATTCTACCAGTGGAAATAGTCTTTTTTTTCATCAATATTAAGTAATTACTAAGTAATTATATACTTATAAACACGCTCCTATATCTTGATGAAAAGCTACTTGTAAGTCAGTTTTGTCTTGTTTCAAATGCACTAAGATGTTTGAACTAGCAAATACTTTGCGATATTTTGTGTTTTTACAGTGCAGGAGTCATTATGAGAACTGAACCGTTCAGGTTTTGAAGGTGAAGCCAGATGAAACACGCCAAATGGTGGTAATTAAAGCACCAATTATGTCAAAAGTGATGAAAAGCAACAACAGAATAATTTTCTGGTTACTCATGCAGTCGTATAAAGTCGGCACGTGGATTGTGTTAGCGGAGAAAGAACACCTGTTTGACCCCGGGTCCCTGCACTTTACCTCTTTCTCTTGTTTTTAGTGAATGCAAGTGTTGCTTTTATTTCTTTTTGGACGGCGTGCGTTTTTCTGGCAGGAGATGTCAAGTCAGCGTTTCGTTTTGGTCCCATGAAATGCTGCAGGGCCTGGGAGGAAGCAGCTGCTGAGAGACGAACACTGGTCGGAAGGACGAGCCAACTCCAGTTTACCTTCCCTCGGGGAGCGCACGATGAACAACATGAAAGATTTACGACCCTCCTGTCCTTTATGCTCTGCCTTTTTTCTCTCAGAGAAGGGAGGTGGGGGGTGGGGTGCAGCCATTTTTAAAACTGTAATCCTGAGGTCTTCCTATCAAACTGGTGTTTTCCTTGTTAGGGGTTTGGTAATGATTCTGTTTTCTTGGAAAAACAACTCTTTATCTCACCAATTACATCCCGCTCGTCAAGATGGCAGCACACAGAGTGCTTTTACAACAATAACAAATCTAAAACTGGCAACCCATCTGTCAAAAAAAATAAGAAAATCGTTTCATCCGTCTTCATTATTCTGCCCACAAGAAACATTCACCACAAGCACCAAGTGGGAGGAAAATTACCCTAATTTAGTGGCAACATGACCACAAAGATACAGGATCAACTCTTAGCAACACAACGCGACCTCCATGACACTCTAGCTGCATTCCCATATGTACAACAGTTTGGTTTCACTTAAAATACGCAAATTTAAATAAATTAGATTAATGGAAACGCACCCATTAAAAAAAACTGATTTTGCGCTTGGATGAGGTGATTTTTCTGCTGTATGAAAATTACAGCAGTTTATTAATCTAAACAGAAAATGTATTTGGCATCACACAAGTCACGTGATCAACAACCGGATTTTACTACTGCTGGAAAATACAAAGAAGACGACAGGAAGTGGTTGAAGGATGATACATACATGATCTTAACAGCCTATCGCATGACCAAACTTATTCACAATTGTTTCATATTTAATGGAAACATCACAATTCATTGTGTTTTTTAGACATTTATCAGAATAACGCTAAATATTTGCTTACATTTGAAATGGAAACGCAGCTAAAATTATACAAAAACTATTTTTCAATTGTGGTGTTTCCATTAAATAAGACATAAACTTAAAATCACACATGAATATATTTATTCATGCGACAAATCATTAAAAATCATGCAGCTCCATCATCCTCCTACCTCTTCCTGTCCTCTTCATCTTCCATTGCACTAAAAAACACCTCATTCTTGCACAAAAACCTTTTATCAAAACGTGGCTTTGTTTCCATTAAGCACATTTATTTCCACAATTCCAATTTTCAAAATGTTATGATCGGTGGAAACTCAGCTTAACGGGATCCACAATGAGTTGAACATGTTGGCTTCAATATATTGCAATTTTCCTTTTAACTAAAAACTCATAATTACTTATTTATCTTGTTTTTCACCCGTGGAGGTCGCCAGTTTTTCAGCTGCGCAAAGCATGCTGGGTAAATGACCCATCATGCCGTGCTGGAATCAACAGGTGATCGGTACCTTAACGAGCTAACCGTGCCGTTCCGACAAAGCTCCTAAACCCGCCACTGTTGTTCTGACTACCTGTGCTACCTGACAATCCGTCCTACCTGGTGGAAATGCGCAAACCGATGTTACGCAGAAACACCGGAGTAAGCGAAATGCTAACGGGGCTAATGCTACTAGCGCTGGTGTTGAATGTGAAACCATAGCAGCTTTTACCGAACCGGACACAGAGCTACAGAACCGGATCACGCAGTCAGACCAGAGGTATCATTCATTGTTTTCATTATGAAGCTGAAGTTATCAGCAGCAGCACAAACACCTTGGGCCAGCTCCTTCCTCTTCCTCCGTTTGGTCCTCTTCATCTTCATTTCTTCTTGTGATTTCTACGTTCCCATCGATTTCCTTCAAGCTCCGGTTCAATTTGAAAAGGTTTAACGACGTCGCTCGTCGCTGTTTTGGCTGGACGGAGCTAGCATACTTAATTTACCCAGAATGCATTGCACCATAAGCAACATGGCGACGCCCATGTAAATGCTCCATCTAACGCCACTCACTAGCTGCATTTACTTTACATAGTTATATTTCACACAAAAAAACTATTTTGCAATTGTAGTGTTTCCATTAAATAAGAAAAGCATTTAAAATTACTAATTAATGGGTTTGTTCAAGTTTGTTTATGCTCATCTTATTACTTCCTTTTGTTTTCTTTGTCGTTTCCACCAGTAGTAACATCTGGTTGTTGATCATATGACTCATGTGATGCAAAGTGTTTCCATCGCAGTTTTGCAAAACACACCAATTGAAATACAATTGAAAAACCACATCATCATAAAAACTTATTGAAAAAAAATTAGTTCTTTTGAAGTTGCCGTGTTTCCATTAAGTGAATTTATCTCTGTAATTCGAACTTGCGATATTTTACGGCCGATGGACGGGCAGCTACTGGCTGACATGTAACACCTTTTAATGGTGCGGCGGTGGAGCCGCGGCTGTGTGTCAGTGGGTTCTGTGTTTTCATGTGTACAGTGAGTGTTTAATTTTCCATGCAGTCACTGCCCTTAAGTCTGGGACTTACCAACGGGTCTGGACCTGCTCGCTTCTTTCCCAATCCAGCTCCACGGGCTGACAGTAATCCTCTGAGTACAGAGGCAGAGGGCTGGGGAGGAGAGGCTGGCAGGGTGGGGGTGGAAGAGATGCACGGATGGGGAAAAAAGAAAAGTTGGGATGGCATGAATCCCTTCGGGGAGAGGAGGTGCCAGGAACTGAGCTGCACGGTTTGTTTTTCTCACTTCGCTTCTGTCCAACATCACTCGCTCTTCCTGAGCAAATCCAACGTTTCCAAAGCTGAAGTTTCCTGAAAAGAAGTCAGAATCGGATTTTCCGATGGAAGACGTTCAGTGTCGGCGATCTGGTTTTGGATTTCCAAGAAACATCAAGAGGGCATTTTAAGGACACTAAGATCTAATAAAATGGTTCTTAGAGAAACATCTATAGAGTTCACTTTGTTTTTATTAAAGCTTATTAGAATCACTGTTGCAAACTAACCAGATTAAAAGTTGCTTTTCTAATTGTTGACAGCATTAGTGTTAGAGTACGGAAGAGAATTACACTGAAAAAAAAGAAAACGGCTGATTCAACTTAAAAAGTGAGTTAATTTGTTACAAGTAATCAAATTAAATATATCCAGGTAAATGTATTCATGAATGAATTAAGTTTGAACTTAATTTGATTAGACGTCATAAATTAACTAAACTTTTTAAAGTTCGAAATCCTTTTTGTTTTTCATTGTAGGGCCACTGAAAAAAATGAACTTTTTTCTCAAATTTTGGACTTTTTTCTCAGAATTCTGATTCTTTTTTTAAAATCATATTTCTGACTTTTTTCCCTCAGAATTTATATTTTTTTTGTGGGGTGAAGGTTCTCATTTTTCAGATTTTTTCCCCAGAATTTTGACTTTTTACTAGGAATTTAGATTTTTTTTCCTCAGAATTTAGTTTTTTTCAGAATTCAGGTTTTTTTCTTTAGTATTCTGATGTTTTTCCTTATAATTCTGACCTTTTTTCCCCCAGAAATCATATTTTTTCCCCTCAAAATTCAGATTTTTCTTCTCAGCATTCTGATTATTTTTCTCCCTGATTGATTTTTTTTTCTCCGAATTTTTTTCTCAGATTTCAGATGTTTTTTTCCTCAGAATTTTTTATTTTTTATTTTCTCAGATTTCAGATGTTTTTTTCCTCAGAATTTTTTATTTTTTATTTTCTCAGAATTCAGTTGTTTTTTTTCCTCAGAGTTCTTTTTTTTTATTTTCTCAGAATTCTGAGAAACGTAATATGAACATCTTTACATAACACGGGAATATGATGAGGTTTTTACAAAATTCTCAAATAGTCAATGCCATAATTTAAAAAAGTTTATTTGTTTTTTTCAATTATTATTTGCAAACAGTTTTTCATATGCAAAAACACAGAAAAGTGAAAAATATGTTGGCTTTATCGCTAAATCAAATCAAAACAGAGAATAAACTCTTTAAAAACACTTACATTTCAGAAGAACATGAAAACTTCCTTTTTAAAGCTACAAAAAGGCAATAATTTACCTTGACAACTGGTAGAAAGATCAACAAAACGAGCCTGCATGGCTTCTCTAACCCGAGCCTCTTTATCTAAAGCTAACATGCAGACTGTAAGTCTTTAAACGCTGCGCCACACGGTGTCATCGCTCTCACACCCGTCACCTTCACGGACCAGGAAGTCATTAGCACAAACTTCCTGCCAACGCAGAGAGGTGGTGGGAATGCTGTACATGTTAAAAAACAAATATCATGACGCATCAGATGGACAGCTCCTCTGACGGGTCCGGCCTTTCATGCACAGGGAGTTTTCCCAGGATGGACAGTCCCTTTGGGTTTTTCTTCTCTTTTATGGAAAGCACTGGCAGCAGTATTATCTTCCAGGAAATTCCCAAACAACCTCTGCTTTCCACCTGGGATTTGGCACGTTTTGCCGTTACCTCTCTGGAAGCTGCTGCGACAAATGGAAATATCCCATCTGTGAAAACAGAACTTCTTCCATCAGGGTTATTTTTGGTCCTTCTGTGCTTTTTCTTGTTTTTCCTGTTCAAACTAAGAAGTCATTTTTCATCTCCAGCTGAGATAGTTCTACAACAAATAAATTAAATTATGCTAGGGGAAATCTTTTCTTTTGGGTTTATTTCTCAATAGAAATACATAGAAATATTGATTATTTTAATGGAAAGACTTCCAAAAAAAAAAAAAAGCGCTGGAGATCCACTTCAAACGATCACATTGTCCTTTCTGGGGCATCAAAACAACCTTCTCCATTGTTGTTTGTTTCCAGAAGACGCAGAGCGTTGTGCCACCGGGTATTTTTAGCTGCACTTGCAGGACTTAACAATCATGTTGGACAGCTGGTCCACCTGTAGGCAGAAGTAAACCGTAAATCACCCCCTGACTTTCCGTAAACATCTAAAAATACCCGCGGTATTGATACCCTGTGTTGCCTTCCCACGTAGTAGAGGATGGGCAGCGGCTCCAGCGTCTGGGGAACGCAGCACGGCTGGGCGGACGCTCCGGGGTTGTGATGTTTATACAGAGCCAAAATCTGCAAAACAAACAGAAAACACAATCTCAGGAATCCCACAAAATAGTTTAAGTTAAACTGCTGGACACAAAAACACGGGCTGATTGATTAACAGCTGGAAGCTCCTGTTAAACCAAACTGTGATTTAATCCAGGGGGGTTCAAACTGTTTGCCATGAGGGCCAAATTAAAGAACTTCAGGGCCACAAAAATAATTAAAAAAAACTTTTTGTGCTTTTTTAAGTTAATCTGCTCAATAATAAACAGAAGTAACGTTTAATGACTGTAGGTTTTGCACGATTGTGTTACAGGCTCACAGTTTCTAACTTATTTTCTTATTTGAGTAAAAGTAGGTTGATAAATATGGTTGTAGTTACTCCAAAGCTAGGAAGAATGCAGAATAATTGTTTATAAATCTGTCCTCTGTACCTCATATCTTTTTATTTATCTGTAAAATATTTTGCTCTAAAAGATGAAGACGTGTCCATCGGCCTGCCGGCCGCAGCTTTCTGGACGATCAGACCTTTAAAAAGCCTGACGCTCCCATCCTCATTTTTACCAATTCACTAACTGCCAATCTCCAAAAAATTATTAAATTGTGGCTGATTTATCATTTCAACATGTAATCAAACAGGTTTTGGGAATTATCTTTGAAATCAGAAGAAATCCAAACTTTCTTAAAAAAAAATTGGCCCTTTATTAAGGCTTTAATTTCTCTGCAAAGCTAATCTGTAAAGTTTTAATGTAAAAATGAATTAAATGTGACTAAATCTGATCAGTTTGAAGAAGAAAATGAATGAATCATTTGCCAGATGGGTCACTGCCGTTTGTTATCTGATTGACTCTGAGCAGCTTGTAAACCGAACATCTTGTAAAACCTGTGCATAAGCCTAAAAAGGATTGTTCTTGTGATGTTCATATTTAATTTTCCTACCTGGGAATATTTGTTTTCGGCGTTCCAGATGTACGTGCATGACCCCATGCAGTAGTTAGCCAGGTAGCCTGTGGGCTTGTGGATCCATTTCCAGCCCAGATCTTTCCTGAAGTCGATGTACAAACTCCTGACGCAGCAGTTCTCCGTTTGCCTGCATCCACAAACACGGAGGAAAACATTTATATGGTTTTAAATGATACATTTAGATTAAAAAAACCTTTACTGCAGAAATAATTTAGTTAAAACAATGCAAATTCAAAGCTTAATCTTTAACAAATGACATTGAAATTAGTCGAACTGGATTGTAATTTGAGTGGGTTTCAGTTTCTGCGTTTTTACATAAATTATTTTGTAGTGAAACAGAAACTGAACTATAAGGTAATAAACGCTGTTTATCTCCTGCTCACATATTTACAGTTGATTTATTGCCCAGCAGTAAATATGAACCAGATAACAATTAACACAGTGGTGCAGTTAAACTATGTTTTTTCCTACTAGCAGATTTAATTCAATTTAATTTAAAAATACTCCACTAAAGAAAATTAAATGTTGTAACATGTCAGAGATGCTGATGTTTGTGAGCCTCCTGTAGCAGTCTGTGTTACAGCAAATTTGAAGAAGCCTCTGACTGAGGCTCTTTTTTATGTTTGATTACGCTGTGATGGCGCTCATTGGACCGTTCAAGAGTTAATGCTACAGAACTGAGGAACGAGAAACCGAGCAGCTGATGCTGATTTGCATATTTCTATATTTACAACATGAGCCTGTGAGTAAATATAGAAAATATGACTGACGTCGTTACTAAATTAACCACGGAGTATTAGAACCACACTGAAAAAAAAATATTACAGGAACAGTCAGACTTTAAAGAGAGTAAAGTAATAAAATTCCGAGAATAAAGTCGTAAAATTACGAGAAAGTCATAAAATTACAAGAATAAAGTCGCAAAGTTACGAGAAAGTCATAAAATTACAAGAATAAAGTCGTAAATTTACGAGAAGAAAGTCGTAAAATTACAAGAATAAAGTCGTAAAGTTACGAGAAAGTCATAACATTACAAGAATAAAGTCGTAAAGTTACGAGAAAGTCATAAAATTACAAGAATAAAGTCATAAATTTACGAGAAGAAAGTTGGAGCATTACCAAAATAAAGTCTGAATATTATGAGAAGAAAGTCGAAATATTAAGAGAATAAAATCAAAATACTGTAAGAATAAAGTCAAATTAAAATAGAATGAAGTTGTAGTTTCGTAATATTATAACTCTACTCTCGTAATCTAACGTTTACATTTTTTATGGCCCTAATACTCCATCATATAAATCTGTCTTCATTCTCTGTGATTAACTGCATGTTGTAGAAAGAGTTCAATGTCGACTCTCTTTACTAGGAGAACCAAAACAAATTCCTTAAAAAGCTACAAATATTTCAAACAGCAACGTTTCGCCTGTGATCTAAAGCAACTCAGGAACAAACGAGAAGCGAAGCTGCCGCCACCCGTCCGTCTGGAACGGCGTATAAAGTCGTTCCTAAGGGTTTGGGAGTCCAGCGAACCGCAGCGAGAGCCGCAGATGGAGGGAACATGGAGCGGCGGTGAACCTTAAGGGGCTGCGCGCTGCAGGGCTCCACCGCCGGATCTTTTACGGCACCATAAAGTGGCACCGAGCAACGCCAGCTTGGTGCCACTTTATGGTGCAGTAAAAGGTCTGCGTTCATTCAAGAACAAAAACGATACAGAGATACGGCAACCAGAGGAGGAAAAACTAAACTAATACGACTGCTGAGGTGAAACTGGAAAGGTGTGAAATGTTTACTGATAATGTAAATATGAGTTATGGATGCTAAATGCTAAAACCAGAATAACACAAATAGTAATGTATTAAATGATGCTGCAGATGGAAGAGTGGCTGTAAAAACAAGTTCACACTTCTACCTTTGAACGTTTAAATATATTTTACTGCTGTTTTCTTTTTTACATTTTGTTTTAAATGTATCTCTAGTGTATGAAACTATGTTTATTCTTTTACTACTCTACATTTGTTGCTGAATGCGGAAAACAGAGTTAGATAGTAACAAGTTACATGTACTGGAGTAACTTTTTTGTAAAAATTCATGTTTATTATGAAGCATCTCTGCTTTTACTTAAGTAAAATTTCTGTATTTTCTCCAAACTGAATGAAAAACAAACATGTTTAAACCATAAATCCACCAGACAGACACACAGCTGCAGTTTTAGTTAAAGTTTCTGAAGTTTTTTATTCAAAGAAACTGATTTAGAAACATTTTCTTTTGCCTGATTTTGTTATTTTTTTGCTATTTATATGAATTATTGTCATGTTGGTTCTTAAAATACCAAAATTTCCACTTAACTTTATATTTTGATCCATCTGATGATGTAATTTTTAAATATTAAATGATTGATAATTTGATCAGTTACTCAGTACTTGAGTAGATGTTTTAGTTGGTTATAATTTTGGCTGCTCTGCTCACCTTTGGTATTTAGCAAAGCCTTTTGGAAAATGAGTCAAAATGTCGGGTTAAACTGGGATCATAACTGGGTCGATATCCGAGTCCCAGGAAGCGAAGCTGGTTGAGTTAAAGCTGTTTTGCAGCAGAGTGGCTGAAACTTCGCGGTGCGGTAAACTCCCTACCGCCCGTCGTCACAAACATTTTATAGCCGATGTTTTGACGGCACGAGCTGTTACAAGGTTTAGAGGGCAATAACTTTTTCTCACGCAGCTTTAACATGCCCAAATAAATCCAATCATCGTTTAAAAACCTTTATTTGGATTTACCCTGCGAGTTTTTTCACTTGGCATAATTGGTTTAATGAGCTGAAGGATATATATAAAGGCAGTATATTATTTTACACAATAATATAAAATGGATGAGCTTAACAGAACCGCTCAGAAGAACCACATTACTTTCCCTTGATATCAAATAATCTATCAGTTATTATGACGATTAATTGAGTAATTGAATAAAAAATTGATAAAGTATTGGCCATAACAGCAGAGTTGGTATCGGACATCAAAATCGGCCGAAATATTAATAATCAGAAAATAACTGATAAGACTAAAAGAAAAAACCTGTTCATGAACATTTGGTTTATCCGCTGTGCCGTGAATTCATTGTAATTATTTCTATTATTACTTACTTACGAAGATTTTAAAGTAATTTTTCTGAAGTTTATTTCATTTTTATTTCTAATCACAGAGAAATCAAAATATGCACTGCAAAAACACAAAGTTTAGTACACATAAATAAGACAAAACTAACTTATAAGGAACTTTTTAATGCGATATTGGAGCTTGTTTTAAGTTAATAATTTCTTAATATCATGATACCAGTGGAGTCACTAGAGGTAAGAGCGTCCAACCTGGGTTCAGGCTGTGACCTTTCGTGACCTCTGACGTGGGAACTTGTCCCACTTGTTCATCAATGTTTCACATCCTGAGTGGAGGCATCAACGTAAACAGCAGTGGTCTAAACACACGACCTTGTGGAGCCCCAGTGCTCTTAATATTTAGTTGAAGGGTAAAAATTTGTGTTTTTTCTCCAGCTTTGTTTCCGTTCTCCACAAAATTGTGCAAATTGGAATTACGTAAATAAATTTGCTACAGGGAAAAACAACAAGTTTGGCAAAGAAAATGATTTTGCGCTAGGATGGTTTTTTGGTTTTTTTGGGTAACCCTTAATGCAAAACTGCAACGGAGAAACTTTGTTGCATCACAAGAGTCACAGCAGTTTGTCAGTGACATGTTTTAGGGCATCTTGTCACTTTAAATCCTAATAAGCTGCTGCTTCTCACACCTCCCAATCCAACATATGTTAAGAAAATTAAAACCAATGGAACTAGTAATTTTTCATCAATATGATTGACTTAACACAACAACTCCTGTATCTTCCTGAAAAGTTACTTGTACATTAGTTTTCTGTTATTTTAAGATATTTGCATTAGAAAGTAGACAAAAAAATTATTATTATTTTTTTGGTTTTTTGCAGTGAACGATACATCTTTGAAAAGTAGAAGTGGAGCCTCCTGCACAACCAACAAGAATGCAGGGAGTGGTTTCTGGATGGTAAGTCAACCACAAAACACTTGCCTTTTCCAGCAGCCATTGTACAGCAGTAAAACCAGCTGACCAAGCGTGCAGGAGCTCAGCTGATAGGTAACGGACGGAGTTCTGCTTTGGTTGCTAGGTAACGGGCGTAACTCTTGCCTCACCTAGGTAACGGGGTGGGCTTCGCTGGCATTTTTGAAACGGCTCATTTTCCAGACACCATAAAACATTAACTTACAGCCAAAATCCAGCTGAGTGTTTTTAGAATCAGTAGAAACCCAAATGGAAGCAGAAAACATTCAAATGTGAGTTTTGGATAATAGATCCCCTTCTAAAGTTGATTCAAGTGTTTCCATAAGCGGTTCTGTGAAATCTGCGGGGTTGCTTACGATGTGCAGGTCTCCTGTCCGCTGGTGGAACGTTTCTTGCGCGACGTGAGGTGGCTGCTCATGTTCTTCGGGATGGACATCGTCAGGATGTATGGCGGCTGCTCCGTCATCGTCTCCATGGTTGCTTTGTCTCCTCGCTTATTCACCATTCCCGACACGAAGAAGCTGAACGTGGAGGCTGTCTGCTGCTCGCACTCACAGAACACGCGTAGTTCGAACTTCTGCTCACCCTCTGGAAAACAAATATGTCAGAAAAACGTCCAGCCTAACCCGGGGCTTGACCAGGAACACGAGTTGAGGAGAACGGTCGCCTCACCTTTGTCCTGGAGCCACTGCTGCAGCGGTTCGGTGACGTCAAAGGAGAGCCATTTTTCTTTGTGCGCGTTGGTCACGAAGCGGGAGGCGTGGTAGCGGAACGAGGCTCCGGCGCTGTAGTACAGCTCCACGCGCTGCTCTTTGTCTATGGAGGGTTTCTTGATGAGCATCCGCAGCTCTGCAGTGGTGAGCAGGTGGGAATCCCCCACACTGTCACGGATCTCTGTGATGTTGAAGAACATCGTTCTGGTTCTCTCCGTGCTATTTCTGCCTGTGATTAAGAAAACACACACAGGTCATTAATTGCTTGGCAGGCGTTTTGAACCGGCTTGGTCCAATAAGAAGAAGCTTTTCAAAGGCTGACTTGGACTTCTGGATTGAAATACTCAAGACTGCCAGCTTCATTTTGGATTCCAGGAGGAAAAACGTCACTTAACTGGATTGTTTGCTGTTTTTTAAGATGGCATATTAGGCATATTGGATATGGGGGCGAAAGGCGTGAAAGATTTTCTAGACAATAAAAGGAAATTTCAGAGTTTGAAAAGTCAAATATTTGCATGAAAAAAACCTCAGAAATATTTTTGATTAATCTCAGAAATTTTCTAGATAAACTACGGCAGATTCTCAATTTCAAAAGTTAAAAAATTTCAAATTTTCAAACTCAAATGTCCTTTTTTCTAGACAATTTTTTTAGATTAAACAAAAACATTTTGAGTCCTTTCAAGCAAATTAACAACTTTTCAAATTCAGAAATTACTTGTACTTTTAATCTAAAAATTTCTCAGTTTTTTCTAGCAAATCTTCAGCTTTCAACTCAAACATTTCTGTTTTCTTTCTAAAAACATTTTAGATCAAATCTAAATGAATTCTGAGTTTTTTTCTAGCAAATGTTTTCCTTTTCAAACTCTGAACTTACTTGGCTTTGTTCCTAGAAATCTTCTGAGATTAATCTCAAACTTTCCCAGTTTTTCTAGCAAATGTACAACTTTTCAAACACAAATAAAAACAATTTTTTTCTAGCAAATTTTTGGGATTAATCTCAGAGTTTTCTGGTTTTGGTTGAAATTTGCTCCTTTTTTTCCTTCTGTCTCCTGCAGCCCCAATTCGCCGTCATAGTTCTGCTTTCAAAACAAAAATAAAACAACGTACTCTTTAAGTATTATACCAAACTAGTTCATGCTTATCTTGGCTTGGGTAATCTCTTCAGCCGGTTCCGGACGGTTCGGCGCTCAGAACCGTCCGTGAAATATTCCATGGAAACTGAAGCGTCTGCAGAAAGCCGTTCATCAAACACCGGATGGATTCGCCAGAGCTGCAGTCTCTCTCCATGCAGGATCTTCTTTAGCTAAACTAGTTATTCTGCCAGTTTGTCCTCACATATATTAGTTTAATTACATATGAAGTCAAAACGGTTGCAGCTTTGCTTGGAAAGTGATGGTGAATTTGTTATTTCAGTGTGTTTTACATAGATTACAATGAAATTACACAGCACCCAGTTATTGGCATCTCTGGCAAAAATAAATTAAAATTCCTAAAATAAACTCATTTATAAGTGAGGAGGGAAGGATAATAAATTAACATTAAAGTACAAAATGAACTGCAGCCATTGATTATGTTAGTAGTCGATTATTCTTAGTAATCGATTAATTTAATAGTATTAAAAATTAGCATATTCTACAGATTTTTCTTTTAAGCACTTAAGTTTTTCTTCAAATATGATGCAGTTTTGTTTTAATTACTGCTCTGACTGTAATACTCCAGTTATTAATTAGTTGATTAATCACAATAATTTTGATGAATCATTTCAGCTTTATAAACAATCTGTTTCTCCAATTAGCTAAGATTCCATTAAATGAATGTAAACTCTTTTTAAATCCATAATTTTCTTATTAATTAATTAGTTTCCGTGTTCAGGGAGGATTAAATTGATGTAAAAATATATATATTTATTTATTTTTTTTTGTTCATATTCAACGCAGGAGAGATAGAAAAACATTTTTTGTAAGAAATGTTTTCACTGATGGCAGAAAAATGCTAAAATAAAAGAACTAGTCATCTAAACTTTCCCATATCGACGTCATAATCTCAAACATTTTTTAGGAGTTTTAAAAAATCCAAATCTAAAATCTTATTATATTTCTGGGAGAAATTTATATTTTATCACAATTACTAGAACCCATAATATTCCTACAAAATGTAGCTGGAACATTTTCACCAAAGTGAAAATAAAACATTTCTACTGGCCACTTTGCAAAACGGGAAAGACAAGCGACCATTTAAGTAAAGCAGAAAAAAGCCAGTTGTCTAAGCAATTAATTAAAGTTTATATGTGTGAACTGCAAGGTGAGGAGCCAAAATATTTCAATCAATTAGGGATATTTACAATATTTGTGCGATGTGCTGTAAAACAGTTTCACTATTACTGCAAACACAATAACACAGACGTTGTACTTTTATCAAGATCTTCACTCCAGGAAAACAAAAGAATAAAGATAAACCAAACCTAAGTGACTTGCTTTCCTGTAAAATAAATATTTTTACTTTTTATTCTGAGCATTACAGCTGCAGGTTGTGCTTCATTGATCTGATTAATTTATTAGACAGCAAGTTCATCCAGTTTAAAGGCAAATATTGTTTAACAAGGCGTGCTCTTTTGCAAACACCGATTTGCATTCAGGTGTTGGAGCATCTAGTTTCTGCAAACATATTTATTTACAGGTTTAAAGCATTTTTACCTCCTGAATTTGGTGCTTTCCACACTTCTTGTGTCAAATCGGAGGAATTTAAGCCTTTGTTCCGACATTTGCATCCTGCAAGTCTGCATATCTTAGAAACGTTGTTTTTGTTACTGAAAAGCTTCTCTAGTAATCCAGCCATCAATGGCCATCTGCAGATTTCACAGTTACACAATGATCTTAGCTAAAGCCAAACATTTATCTGTTCCAGCTGCTACAGCTGAGAGTTTTGTTTTCTCAAAGCGCAGCAGCAACTGTAATCCCCGCGTCTTCCTCCAACACAACAAGCAGGAACATTACAGGGAATGTTGGATCAGAAGCTACTGATGGATCCACCAACACTGATCTGCACGTTTCATGCAGTTTATACAGGAGATAACGAGACAGAGGAAAACAGAGAGGAGCCAAAGGAAGGAATGATTATCAAAAGTGTAAAAAACCACAAAGATGACGCAGTTAACACTGCAAAAACACAAAATCTTAGCAAGTATTTTTTGTCTGCTTCTGGTGCAAATGTCTCAGTATATTTAAAATAAGACAAAACAAACTTTCTTGTTACTTTTCATCAAAATATAAGAGCTTGTTTTAAAGCTGCAGTGTGCAACTTTTGTAAAAAATATTTTCATATATTTGTTAAAACTGTCACCATGTCAGAATAATACAAGACAAATAATCTGAAAAAAAATCAAGCTCCTCTGCCTTCTCCTAGTAAAAACAACCAATCAGAGGCAGGAGGAGGGTCTTATTGCTGCCAATCACCCTCCGTGTGACGCTTCGTACCCCCACAATGCTCTCTGCTACCGCTACAGCTAGCATGGCCTGTTGTACTACTGGCAAATAAATAGTTTTCCTGTATCAGTAAGTTGTTTCTCCACCATTAGTACATTGAACAGCACATACTTGAGGATGATTGACAGCGCTACAAGGCAACAAGGCAACTTCAAAATGCGTTACATCATAAAAACAAAGAATGTAAAGTCATTAACGCACAGTCAATAATTATTAGTGAAATAATTTGGAGGAACTGGAACTTTTTCATCAATATTAAGGAATTATTGACTTAAAACAAGCTGCTATATCTTACTGAAAAGTCACTTTTAGGTTTACATTGTCTTATTTCAAGTGAAGTAAGATATTTGCAGTAGAAACTAGACAGAAAAAACTTGGTAAGATTTAGTGTTTTTGCAGTGAAAGCATGCAGGAACAGGGTGAACGCATGTAAGGTGTGAGAGGGAGTGTGAAGAAATTGGAGATGTACATATATCAATGCAATGTCTGGCGCTGGACCAAATCCTCTGCTCTGCCTGAGCCTGCCAGAGCCGGGAGCTCTCCGGCACGAACCCAACCCACCTCCGCATACTTACTGCACACGCTCGACCCGAGCGGCACCACGATGCTTCGCTTCAGACGTTGGTAAAGTGGCCAAAGTGAAACTGAAAAGGCGCTGATGTGGAGTGCAACAGGAAATTAGATTTTGACATTCTGCAGGTCAGTCCCACCCAGAATGCAGGCGAAATTATCAGAGCGTGAGAATGGAAACGCACTGCAAAAACACAAAGCGTTTGGCTTAGTATCTAGTCTTATCACACTTGGAATGAGAAAAAACTAACTTACAAGTTACTTTTCAGCAAGACATAGGAGCTTTTTTTAAAGTCAGTAATTCCTTAATATTGATGGAAAAGTTCTAGATTATTTCACTTGTAAAAAGACATTTTTCCCTCTTATAAGTGAAATAATCTGCCAGTAATTTTTTATGAATATTAAGTAATTATTGACTTAAAATAACCTCTATATCTTGCGGCAAAGCTATTTGTAAGCAAGAGACAGGAGCTTGTTTTAAGTCAATAATTCCTTAATGTTCATGAAAAATTACGAGCTTAAATTAGATTAGGTAAGATTTTGTGTTTTTGATCTAGTTTCTACTGCCATTATCTTATTACAGTTAAAATAATACAAAAGAAACTTACATGTTTCTTTTCAGCAAGAAATATGAGCTTATTTTAGGTAAATAATTCATTAATATCAATGAAAAAGTTCTAGTTCCACTGGTGGAACATTCCACTCCGCTGTTACCTAGCAACCCCAGCCACGCCCAGCCCGTTACCTAGCAACCCCAGCCAAGCCCAGCCCGTTACCTAGCAACCCCAGCCAAGCCCAGCCCGTTACCTAGCAACCCCAGCCAAGCCCACCCCGTTACCTAGCAACCCAGTTCTAGTTCCTCTGGCAGATTATTTCACTTAAAACATGGAAGAAATGTCTTGTTTTAAATTAAATAATCTGCCAGTGGAACTGGAACTTTTTCATCAGTATTAAGGAATTATTTACTTAAAACATTTAAGTAAATAATTAGCTTCTATTTCTTTATGAAGAGCTACTCGTGAGGTTGTTTTGTCTTATTTCAAGTGCACTAAGATATTTGCACTAGAAACCAGACCAGCAACAGTTTTGTGTTTTTGCAGTGCATGAGGCTTTAAATCAAAGCATGGTGACAGCAAGTTGAAGTGAACTGGGTTAAAAGTTAACAGATCTGCTTCAGAAACAGGAAACTAAGTCACTTCCCTTAAGAAGAATATTGGCTGCTGCTGCTGCGTGTTTACAGCTAAACTTTATCCTCGCTTCTACTTTCACACAGCTTAGTGGAGGGGTGTCCAAACTGCGGCTCGGGGCCATATGCGGCCCTCTGGGGGATTTTTTGTGCCCCCTTGTCTTTATGACATTTCTGCTTACTTCTTAGCTTTGTAGTAACTGGAACCACAAACATCAACCTACTTTTAATCAAACGCAAAGCATTCAGCTCAAATAAGAAAATTATCAACCCCAAAAGGTTTGAATCTATGCGCCTGTTTTATCACGCAATCGTGGAAAATTTTCTTTTTGTATCTACAATCACTAAAAATGTTACTTTAGTTTTTTATTGAGCAGATAAACTTTAAAAAAAGACACAAAAAGTTCTTTAAAAGTTACAATTTTGGCCCTCATAGCAAAAACTTTGGACACAACTTTCTGTCAAACTAGTGTGATCAATAAAAATTCAGTATTGGACTTTGTTCTTCTGCGGAGTCAAACTGCTACATCCTAGGTGCACAAAGCAGCGTTACCGCAGATCCTTCCTCCCAGAAACCATCACTGCTTCCAATAGACTCGGTGCTTACATCCCTGCTGGCATCTCCACCGTTTTTTATCATTTTTATTAACATTTCTGCTGCAGACAAGACAAAACTAGCTCAGAAGTAACTTTTCAGCAAAATAAGAGCAAGTTTTATATTGAAAGAAATTTATTTTTGAATTAAAAAATCATTTTTTCATAGTAATTATGTTGTTTAAATGAATTATTTTCATTCTGGTCTTTAAAATACCAATATTTTCAGAATATTTTGGTGCATGTGACAATTTTAAAATACTAAATGATTATTCAATATGCATATCTACATGAGTATGATATTTTTATTTCAGATTTTTGTCATAATCTTGTACAGTCTAATTATTGTTAATTTTGTTTATTATGTACATATTTCTAAAACTTTTGAAGCTTTGGTGTGAATATATATATTTTCATGCTGCTGTTACACCTTGTTGGATAGTAACTAGTTATATTTACTCTGTTACATTTTCTTGAGTTGCTTTTTGGAAAAAAATTTACTTTTTACTTTTACTTAAGTAATTTTTCTCTAACAATAAAAAATAAGTCATAAAATTACAAGAATAAAGTTGTAATATTTTGAGAATAAATATGCAATATTGTGACTTTATTATTGTAATGCTACGACTCTCTTCTCATTTTATTATGACATTATTTTCATAATTTTGTTTTTATTTTCTTTTTTTTGTTTTATAAGTTTTATATTGGAAGAAACTGATTTGGATTTTATTTTCTTTTGCCTGAATTTGTAATTATATTATTTGTCTTTAAAATGCCAACATTTCAACATAACTTTGTATTTTGGTGTAATTCTTAAATATTAAATGAATTTTATTTATTTTTTATCAGTACTTGAGTTTTTACCAAATACGTTTTTTACTCCGAGTCATTCCTTGGACCTTTTACTTTTACTCAAGTTAGAATATGTTAAAATAGAGCTACTCTTTCAAATTCAAAAGTACTTTATTGATCCCGAAGGGAAATGATGTTAATCAGCTGCTCCCTGTCGTAAACCACCCTGTTGCTATGGTTACGCATCACAGCAAAACAGCAAAAATAGGAAAAATATTGCCAAAAACCAGCCCAACTACACAGTATCCAAAACAAGAAGGACCAGTTTAAAAAAAGATATTTTTCTCCGCAAAAGGCAGGAAAAGTCCAGAGCTGCTCCAACCTGCTGACACCATGTAAATACCTCCGGTTACCTGGATTTCCATTTTATTCAGTTCTTTTGCTTTATGCTGGGCTGTGATAATGAACCCTGCTTCATTATCCCTCCCCTGCCACACATGGGTGCAGGGGAGGGATTTGTGTGTTGAATTAGGGCCTATCCTCAGGTAAGCCAGGGACAGCTGTTGTGACAGGTTGGGAGACAGCTCTGTAATTACCAGAGGGAGGAATCAGATTCCAGCAGCTGGCCAAATGTCTGCCGCCTTTATACTTCCTGCACTGATGCACTGATGACGCTCCGCCATTTCTCCTGCTTTATATAACAAAAAGACACTGATTCTAGGTCAGACAACTAATTTCTGAACAAAATGTCCTCTTGTGGTTGCTGCTGTGCTCTTGGAGAATAACTTAAGAGCAGAATTATGGGAGAGGTGAATTTGTGTGGTCTTCTGACGGACGGCTGGAGGAATTTAGCCTAATCCATGATGAGATGATAAAGATTTAAAACGATTGCGTTTTAAAATGCTCTGCACCCAAATATGCTTTTCCTCCAGCGGTTTCAGATCTTTGGAAAGAGGGAGTCATTCGGGAGTTTTGGCAATGAAAAAATAAAATAATGCATTTCTATATTTAATGGAACACTTGGTAACCAAACGTTCAAAATTTGGCAACATTTGATTACCGTACCAAAAAAAAGTATTTGTTTTTTTACACACCTTTACCATAAGTCATCATAATTAACAGAAACAATGGCTGGAAAAGACGAGACTTGTTGACTAATCTGGTGTTGACCTGGCGGGGGGCTAGGGGGGCCCAAATGAAAATATGTTTAGGGTCCCAAAAAGGCTTAGTCCAGCCCTGGACTTTAATT
Source organism: Alfaro cultratus (assembly GCA_903066825.1). Taxonomy (NCBI): domain Eukaryota; kingdom Metazoa; phylum Chordata; class Actinopteri; order Cyprinodontiformes; family Poeciliidae; genus Alfaro; species Alfaro cultratus. Next base: position 8,948 of record CAEFZX010024086.1, on the reverse strand, counting down.
CTTTAGCCTTTATTGTTTGTTAATTTTGATGATTTTCTGCTTACAGAAATAAAAACATGACATTTATAGTTAGAATATTACATCAAACCTATAAAAAAAAACATTTTATAACACGGAAATTTGGGTTTAATGAAAAGTCCGTCTTAAATGTGGTAAATGAACTTCATCAGAAAACACGTTCTGATTATTTAATACATTTATTTTTAGTTGTGTATCCATAGAATTGCATCTAAAATAAATGAATGCCTCCTATTTGTTTATGCTCTGCTTTTCATGCCAATAAGTGTCTAGGAACCATTATTTATTTTATTAAATTAAATTATTTAAATTAATAAATAGAATATTGAATTTAATAATGTAAAAATTAGTAATTTAAATATTTTAATTATTATATTATACTAATAGAGAATAAATAAATAAACTATTTATTTAAATTATTTTATTTAATTTTCCTTTGGGATTAATGACATTTTTTTTATTTGAAGTAAATCAAATTGCATTTAATAATCAATTATTTCCATTTTCTGTGGGATACAAACAGCATGACTCAGATCTATTTCCTCTAGCTTTTCTTCAACATGGGAAAGACAAGAGAACATACTGTTAAAGCATGGTAAACATGTTTTAGTCTTCATAAGAAGAAAAGAGACACAATAACTACAATATTCAAAAGAAGACAAACTGTGACCTAATTTTGAAAGTTGTTTTCTTTGCATGAGTTACCAGAGGTACCAATAAAACCAAAGGTCCGTAAACTTAAACCACAATGTGGCAATTCAGTCAAAAAGGAGAAGTGGAACTATTTCCTCTACTTTTTTTATTTTAACAAACAACCTCTACTTTTTGGAATAAGCATAAAAAGTATTCACAGATCTGGAGATTCGACTGGGGTGCAAGGCAGGAGACCGGCGGATGTTCTCTCTCTGGCATTGAGAGGAAACGCAACGCTCGCACCGGACCTCAGTCACTCAGCATCTGAGTGGCCATCAGCCTGCCTTCCTTCCTGCCAAGCTGCCTCGTCACAAACATGCTGCAAACACTCTGATAATACGCTCAGGAAGCAGAGAGACCGAGAGATGGGGGCATTAGAGGCCGAAAGAGGGACAGAAAAAGGTTAATCGCTGCTAAAGAGATATGGGAATTCAAGGGAAATCACTTGGGGAGAGATATGATGGAGTGCGAGTGACACGAGAAGCAAACAAGACGTCAATTCCTCAAGTTACAGAGTCGGAAATTCCCAATCCCTGGGGGACAACGCAGCAGTGTGAAAAACGGAAAGCAAAAGAGAAAACAGCAGAGCGAGGGGCCGCACTCCCAACTGCAAAAACACAAAATCTCACCAAGTATATTCCTCTTTTTTCTGGTGCAAATATCGTATTATACTTAAAACAAAACAAAACTGACATAAATAACTTTTAGAAAGACATAAAGTTTGTTTTAAGTAAATAATTCCTTAGTATTGAAGACAAATTACTAATTCCACTGGCAGATTATTTCCTTATAACGAGAGATGCACCGATCCACTTTTTTCACTACCGATATCTTAGGTTTAGTATCGGCTAATATTGATCCGATACAGAAAAACTGAGCTTAAAACGCTTCTTTTTTTAAACACAGACATAAATATACTGAATTGCAAATTTATTTCATACCGCTGTATTTAAAGCACGTTTAAATACACCAATAGCTTCAGAAGCTACTGGTCAAACATGTAAAAAGGAGTTTAATCAATTAGGAGTAGAACAGCTAATCAAAATAACTAATAAAGAAACTGAAACAAATCTTCTTTCAAATGGTTCAGAAAGTGCAATTAAGATAATATAATGTAAGCTAAATAATTGAGCTCAGAGAATAAAACATAGAATTAGACTGAATAGATCCGCCCTCATGGTTTGGGCACATTGTCACCTGATATAGATTTGTTTTTTAATATCAGGACCAATACAGACATTAATATCGGGTTGATGCATCGCTACTTATAACAAGACATTTTCCCTTCTTATAAGTGAAATAATCTGCCAGTTGAGCTAGAACTTTTCCATCAACATTAAGGAATTATTGACTAAAACAAACTGCCATTTATTGCTGAAAAGTTACTTATAAGTTAGTTTTGGCTTATTTCAAGTGTAATAAGATATTTGCACCTGAAACTAGACCAAAAATACCTGGTGAGATTTTTTGTTTTTGTCAGAATACCCAAATATTGTACTAAAGTAAGAGTAGCTCTACTTCAACATATCTTTACTCAAGTAAAAGTAAAAAGTATCTGTCCAAGAAATTACTTAAAGTAAGAGTAAAAAAGTATTTAAGTTTTTTTTATTTAAGTTAAGTGGAAATTTTGGTATTTAAAGGACTAAATGACAATAATTCATATAAGTAACAAGAAATAACAAAACCAGACAAAAGAAATCAATTTCTTTCATTGAAAAACTTGTGAAACTTTAACAGAAACTGCAGGTGTGTCTCTGTGTCTGTTGAGTTTCTGGTTAAAACATGTTTGTTTTTCATTCAGTGGGAAGAAAATCCAGAAGTTTTGCTCAATTAAGAGCAGAAATACTTCAGAATAAAATGACTCAAAGTGCAGCATAGTAAAAATACTCCTAAAAGTAATTTTTTTTCAGAGAAGTTACTCAAGTAAATGTAATTGAGTAAATGTAACTAGTAACTTACATTTACTCAATTATTGGTCCTAATATTGGTCAGATTATTACCAGTACAGACATTCAGATCAGTGCATCTCTACTCATAACGAGACATTTTCCCCGTGTTATAAGTGAAGTAATCTGCAAGTTGAACAAGAACTTTTCCATCAATATTAAGGAATTATTGACTTAAAACAAACTGCAGTTTGTTGCTGAAAAGCTACTCTAAGTTAGTTTTGTTTTATTTGAAGTGCACTAAGATATTTGCGCCAGAAACTAGACCAGAAATACTTGGTAGGAATGAGTTTTTTTGCAGTTTTGTTTACAATCTTGCTCTTTGGTTGTCATTTGAGCGGAGCAAAATTGTGCCCTTCGTTTTGAGAGTGTCTTTGTTCTCCCTTTTGGTCCTGAGCATCGTCCATCCACTTCAAGCCTTTCTTTTGATGTGGCAGATAAAGGCGAAGGGGGGGATGTGTATGCCTGCCTGATAAAGTGAGGCGTACAGGCATGCAGAGAACAATGGGGCATTGAAACCAAACTAAAAAATTATGTTTATCATAATAGCTTGGGAGCCATTGCACAATTACAGCCCAGCACCATTTGGCTGTGCAAACAGCAGATGCAGCCACGCCAAGTGTGTTAATGAAGTTGTAAAAAACAAAAAAGAGGTGGATATCATAAAAGCAGCAGAGCACATCAAATCATGCGCAGCCAACTTGTAAATTGTGTGATCTCTGATCTCATAAAGCTGCCAGAAAAGATGTTGAGCGCAGATCAGAAGATGTGTGCATGGCGAAAGAATTTATGGATCGTTTTGGTCATTTGGTGCCTTTCTGATGAGGTAAATCTGGAGTTTTTCCACCTCTGTGTCGAAATGTTCACTTTTTCCTGTTTCCTTTATCAACTTTACATGATTTGAACTATAGTTTCATTTAATAACAAATTACAATGTTGTGTGTTTTCCTTGTACAACTACAAAGACTTTGTAAGTTTTAAGAAAATATTATTCAAGGTTTGATTATGGATCCTATTTTTACCTAAAAGTTGATATTTTTAAATGTCAGGCTGGAAAAATTTGTTTGCTAAAGTCAGAATTCCTCAACCTCAAAATCCAAAATGGATTCCCAGTATATTGCACTCAGAAATCACCACAGAAGCAGTTTACTAACCATTTTTCATTTAAATTCCCTTTGAGACTGGATACTTACATTTCATTAAAACTGTCACTCTATAAACAACCTCAGTGAATAAGTTGCTGCCATGCTTGAAAGTGCAAAACGCAAAGAAGTATGCTACTTCTTTGCTAATTGGCACTAATTGCCAATTAGTGGTAAATTTTTCTTTGATGCAAAACGTCAAAATTTTAGCAAAAAATCCTCCAATTTGTGTTTTTTTCATATATTATATCTAAAATGTTCAAAAGAAAATGTAGCTTTAGAAGCAGAATATCTGGATGCAATGCTACATGACGCTATTGCTACCAATCCAGGAGCATCGTTCATTTCCTTGTTGCTGATTGGCTGTTTGTCCAAGATCGGAAATAAAGAAGACCGAAGATGTTAGCTTCTGCTGCAGTGCCAAGACGATTTCAAATGTATGTATTAATGCGTACAACCGCTAACTTTTGCCCATGACACTTGTAATACGGCGGTTCGACTCTATGAAGCTTACGGGAAATTGTCTGCGCTGTAAACAACCATCCTCCACTACGACGAATGAAGTGCCAAGCTGAAAAAATGGCTGTTAATGTTAATTCAATATTTGGAAGTGTGACCAACAGGGACTGAACGGCTTCATTCACGTCGCCCGCTGATGTTGCTGAAGATAGAGGCGGACTATATTTCTAAAACTACTCAGAAAATCAACGTCATTTGAAATTCAACCAGACTAATCGAGTTGAATGGGAGAAATCCCAGATGAACCAGCGATGAGAGTTGAGCAGAATTTTATATAGGAAGGCTAAGCTAGGCTAGGGATATGATGAAGTGTGGTTAGATATCATCCACTATCAGACACTTTAGTTCCTCTGTGAGTTTTGGACATTTATGACAAAGCAAACTTCAATGAACGACTCATCAATTTGGCAGCTGATGCTCGTCTTGCTCCAGATTATCTGAACTCCACTAAAAGTTGAGTTACTTGTTTGGCAGTTTGAAGGTCATGGATCTCTTTTTTCAAGTAAAGAGATCTTGGCTCTCCAAACTCTGCTCTGTGTTTGACGTGTTGTGCAACATGCTGCGAGTGCCGCTGAATGCAGGACCATAAATCACAGCCATATAATTATCTGACATTCTTACAGCCATCCTTAGGCCGTCAACAATTGCCCTCGTTCTTGAAAATGGGTAAGAGTGCTCTAGGATTCATGATTTATGTCTTCTTGCCCTTTAACTTGTACTTACCCGTCATGTTGAACTTGTTCAGCACTTTGGCGAAGTACTCTTCCTCCTCCTGTTCTGGGGAGATGGTGTTCTGGACCTCGATCTGTTGCTCCTTCAGCATGTCCTTGGTGCTGTTGTAGAGGGACAGAAGGGTGGTGGGGATATCCTCCTTGTCTCCAGCTTCTTCTGGCTCAGGAGCTTTAGGCAAACGCAGTTTGCTGAGGATCTGGCTCCTAATAGCCTCGATGCGCTTTTGCCTCACTATCTCCAAGTCCACAGTCTTACATGTGGACATACTGGACACGTTCTCCAGCATGTGCAGAGCCATCAGCAGCAAGAATCCCAGCTTCATTGTAACAACTTTACAACTCAGCACCTTCTGCACTTTGAGCGTTAGCAGATCCTGCCTCACCTTTTTCTTTTGCTGCCTGCCTCCAGTCAGGGATGCTTTGGGAATAGTGAATCACTCCACAGGAGAGGTGTGACTGACGCAAGGTGTTTACACACAACAGAACAATTACAGCAGTGTGGAGAGACCAAAAAGTGCCCCAGCTGTCCCTATACTGCTGAGAAAACCACCTAGCACTCGTCTTGTTTGCATAAAGGCAGGTAGAGAGAGAATCAGAGTGGGCAGGCAGACGGCGAGAGTTAAGCCAGTCTCTGAGTCAGCTACAGAGGTAACCCAATGACGAGCCGCACTGTGAAGCCAGTCCAGAGCAGAGCTGTCAAAAGCTAAATAAAGCTCATCCAAGCATAGAAAGTCCCCCAAACACTCGCATGACTTCTCCAACACCCATCCGTCAGAAACAGCCTGACAGCTCTCAGTAGTCTTTGCTTCTGTATTTGCAGACCAGATCGTGATTTTTGGTCCTCCACCTGCAATATTTAGTGTAATCCTGTCTTACTCAGAGCAAGTTTATACGTCTCCACGTGTCAGCTCTGTGCTGTATTGCTCAGTAAGCAGTCTCTTATTACATGTCCCCGGAGGCAAGTGGAGCAAATGTGAGTAGAGCTGAAGCCCAATGAGTGAAAATGATTACGAGTGCTGGCAGACACAGACTTACTCACTTTCTGTGCCTAGAGGCTATTAACCTGCCACAGCCTTTTGTACATTTTGTACCATCCAAAAGTCAACAAATTACGTTTCTGGGTGGATTAAATATCAAATAAGTATTCTCAAAAGACTTTTAAAAGAGAAACATACACCCTGAAGTAGCAGTACGGTTGTTCATGCAGAAAAACATGTGACAAACATGGATTACTCTCAGCTCCGACTACCTCTTTTTACAAATAATAGCATGTGATCTGAGCGCAGCTGCATTAAACCAGCTTTCAACGCGTCCGGCTCAATGTCACGCCAGCTGCCTCTCTATCTGCTCTCATGATAACGCAAAGGAATCATCTGCAAGTGCACACTGTATCAGAGATAAAAGAAATGCAAACAGGCCTACGATCCGAAGCTCAAGAGTGTCAGTCTCAAGGTAACCCTGTCCTGGAGGAAAAGTTTTCAGGAATCAGACACACCTTCTCCTTACGAGACAGAACCATCCAGACACAGCAGCAGAAAACCCCGGCAGTAGCAGGAGGAACTGGAGCGCAGCTTTTCCTCCGTCCATCCACTAGTGTCACCTCGTTTATGCAGCTCTTCTGCTGCTTCACACCTTCTCCCTTGGAGTCTCCTCTGACACAGCTCCCTACTCACACCTTCCCTTTGTCTCTGCTCTCTGTTTCCCCCCGCTGCCTGTCAGAGCTTGCTGTTCAAAAAAGTGATTTGTGGGAGCTCCGAGCTCAGATAACTTGTACACCCTCTCGCTCTCTCTCCACTCATATTTTTTTTCTCTTGTTCCTGTTAGTCGTCTAATAGAGCGAGAAGCTCTCCGCCCAGGAAATGAAGCTAACGGCAACATCTGCCTGAGTTCTGCTGCCTTGTGCTTGTGTTTTTATCAAGATCCCGCTTTACTCTGCCTTTGTAGACCGATGTGAACAAGTCAGGCACTGTACAAGGGCCGCAACCAACTCAATGACAGACTAAAGAAGAGAGCCAGCTGAAGGGAAGCAGGTTTAGAAACTAGAAATGTGAATTTGATGAGGTGAAGAGCCAGCAGGGCAGGGTTGTGTGGTGCCCTCTCCCAGGTCTAAGTGCTCTTTAGAGGTTGGATTGTGTATTTTCTAAAAGAAGGCAAGACTAAAACAAACCAGTGAAGGTTTCAACTACTGCAGCTCTGCCTGTCAGTGGAAAAAACTGAAAGTGCATAGTCTTGTTTTGAGGTTTTTGCTCTAAATGCGCTTCCAATTAGTGTCTATTGCTTCTTTAAAGAAAGAGCTATTCATTGAATGATGACATTTAACAAGAGGACACTCAAACAGAAAAAAAAATCCCCTAAAAGTTTCCCATATAACAATGTTCATTCAGTAAAGGAAACTACGGTTAGTGTTTGTGCCTCTTCATGTCCGATTACCTTCACTGATAATAGCTTGAAACTGCCTAGGGGATGTTTTTAAATGTCAGCAGCTATTCCTGCTTGGTGGTGAATACTGCCATCTGGTGGACCAAACTTATAGGCCTCAAAAAGAGGCACCAATGGGTTTAGGGTTCTCACTCTTAACCCAAAGGTCTTATTTTTGATCGAATGGGTGTTTATGGTTTAGTAAAACAACAGGAAACACGCTGAGGAAAGGAAGAGGCATGCACAACAGATAAAAATCAAAACTGAGGAGTCAGACAAGGAACAACTCATGTAACCCAGTACTTTCCCCTTCTGTTTTGGTTAGCATTCAGTCATGCGTCTGATGGAGTTATACAAACAAATTTCCAGTGCAGTGTTTATGAAATGGTGTCTGATTGAGCAATGTTCCCAGAAAGTAAAAACACTGTTTGTCATCAGTACTATCAGCAAAAGCAATAGGAATTTGTAATAATAGAAGACAATGCGTCAAAAAAGATGCACCAAATTTTGTAATAACCACAGTTTGGATGGATGGGACTTCTGAAAACAGCAACTGTGTCTCCAGAAGCAGCGATGTTGACCAAGCTGCCATGAGGCATTTCATACCTTCTGTATTTTATTTTCCATGCCAGAACCTCAAGGTGCCTTCCTGTGTCAGGAGGCTTCATTTTCTGCTTTCCCATCATTCACAGTGAAGTTGTGGAAAAACGGCAAAGTCTCTGAAGAGGGATGGCAGGAGAAGGTGTTTTCAGTCAACACAGAAATGACAGTCAGTAAATCATCTAACCACATCAGAGCTGATGTTTCACATAGAGCTGTAGCTTCTCTGATGTGCTTTCAATGTTGACGTTATGTCATCAAGGCTAAATATAATACAGTTTACGTTTTTGGCACGTTATGTTTTACAGTTGATGTAAATAAAGACATGAATAAAACAAATAATCTCAACTGAAAATATTACAACTTTCAGGACTGGAAAAGAATAATAAGCTGTGCACTTTTAGCGCACAGCTTATAAACCGTTAACCATTAACCCTGGTTTCCTTTACTCAATGAACATTGTTATAAGGAAAACTTTTAGGGGATTTTTTTCTGTTTCAGTGTCCTCTTGTTAAATGTCATCATTCAATGAACAGCTCTTTTCTCAATCAATACACACTTACGCTATTCTTAGTTTCAGACCATTGAAAAAATTGTGACCAACTCTAAATATTTAGTTACTTGTAATTTGTTTTAAATTACATTTGCAAACAAAACAATAAAACATTCTGAGGCAAACTTTACAACATTTTACCCAGCTGGAAGCATAGGCTGCATAAAGCCACAATTTCATATTTTTAAGTAAAACACAAGTTTTCTTATATTTTGAGATAGAATAGAATAGAATTCAACTTTATTGTCATTGCACTGTCACAAGTACAAAGCAACGAAATGTAGTTTGCATCCATCCAGAAGTGCTATACAGGATATAAATATTTATT
>CAEFZX010024083.1:0-17445 GCA_903066825.1 Alfaro cultratus | reverse complement strand
TATAAGGCGCACCGGATTATAAGGCGCACTGTCGGCTTTTGAGAAAATTGAAGGTTTTTAGGTGCGCCTTATAGTGCAGAAAATACTGCTATTTCAAGTAGAGTAAAACCAAGTGACCACCACCAGCAGGCACAGCGGGTGAAGTGTTTTGCCCACGGACTCAATGACAGAGGCGGAATAGAACTAGCGACCCACCGATTGGGGCATGAACTCCTACCACCGTTTCCACCATTGTCCCAGTTATGACATTAAAAGTCCAATATGGCAATATTTTGTACTACTTATCAATATACAAAATTCTAAGAAATTAATAATTATCAGTTCATACTCCATTCATAGAGCAGCAGGTTGAGCTGAAAACCATGTTCTGAAGGAGAAGATGGCTAACTTAAATTAGAACCCATCTATCCATCCATTTTCTTTACACCCTTGTCCCTAGTGGGGTGTGGAGGTGCTGGTGCCGATCTCCAGCACCTCCAGCCTCTCGTCCGACCTGGACAGATCACCAGACTGTCGCAGGGCAAACAAAATCCATGCACACACACTCACACCTAGAAAGACCAATTAACCTAACAGTCATGTTTTTGGACTGTGGGAGGAAGCCGGAGTACCCAGAGAGAACCCACGCATGCACAGGGAGAACATGCAAACTCTGTGCAGAAAGACCCAGGGCTGGGAATCGAACCCAGGACTTTCTTGCTGCAAAGCAACAGTGATACCAACTGCACCACTGTGCAGCCCCCTAAATTAGAACCCAGACTGTCCAATCTTCTACCACCATATAATGGTGGTAGAAGTTCACCCTGTAATCAGTGGGTTGTCCTGTGGCAAAACACTATACCCTCCTTCCCTGTGTAGGTGGTCAGAAGGGCCGATGGCGTGATATGGCCTGTCAGCCTGCCCCAGGGCAGCTGTGGCTACAATCCAGTAGCTTGCCATCATCACCATATGAATGAGAATGACTGATTTTGTTGTAAAATGTCGTTGAGGGTTTACAACAAGTCTGATTTCACTTCATTTTACCTGTTTGCCTGTAAGATGTTCATATTAACACCCATGCAGTGCAATTGCTTACACTATTTAGTGAAAAACACAACTTTTTTACTGAATTTTTATGACCACATGTCATATTTAAAAATAAGCCTTGAGTAACGAAGGAATAAAAAGCTCAAGAAAACTTTGTAGCAAGATTATCAACAGAGCTTAGTAAAATGAGTCATTGTGTTGAGACACCAGCATCAAATGCAAACATATTAGCAAATCGTAACAGCAAACATAAATCCCTTTTATTTGTAGGCACCTTTCAAGGCTCCCATGCCACCTTACATAGCAAAGTGTAAGCAACATTAGTGAGGAATGACTTTGAAGCCCTCTGGCTGGTGTGTGCTGGTAAAAGTAGGTCATTTAAGTTGAGGGAGAAAATCAGCTGAGAAACACGATAGTACAGCTGCACTCCTAAAAACAGACAGGAAGGCCAGGTAGTCCTGCTAAATGAGACCAGGTGATGTGTTGGTATCTCAGGAATGCCTGACACAGTCTGCCGTGTTTCAGCACACAGGAGGAGGAGGAGAGAGGAAGGAGAGCTCGGTAGAACTTGTGGTGACTCGTCGACTCTGGGCAGGAAGGATAGTTAGTATCAGGGGCTCAGGGTGGGACCAGAGGAGAGAAGAGACAGAACATTACGTGCAACCCCAGCTGTTGTTTGGTTGCTGTTGGGTGTTAGCGTGGAGCACAAGCCGCGGAACATGCCCGAGGGAATGAGCCGTGAGGCGGTCTGACAGGTAGGAACCACAGCTTTGGTCAGCGCTCCGCCGCAGCCTGACACGGTATCATTTTCAGCACATTTAGTTCGTTCTTGCAGTGGTTGAGGAACATATGTAGCTTCAGACATATGCTGCTGTTTACGTTGCTCTTGCTGTATAGCTTAGTTAAAAAAAAAAAAAAAAAAAAAAAAAAAAAAGTCAGTATGCCGTTACTGTACTTACAGGCTGTTGCTTCCTGTAACTTTCCCAGGTTTTCCATTAAATAGCCTTCCTGTTGCGCAATTCTACTGATACTCTTCAGGTATTTAAGTATTTAAATATATTTGGGGCCTGATTGCGTTTCATTTTTATTTTTTTTTTTACAAAGATACAACACAGGTGGTCATTATAAGTGCTGCAGTCAGTGACCTGACATTAGACTTCACAACGTGGTTTCTCAGCACATTTTAAAGGCGTTGCTAGTGGTGGTTCTATCGTGGCCAACGCCCCTTAAAACTTGGTTGCCCCATAAAAACATTAAAACTTTGATCACATGGACTTTGTATCTGCTTCAAACTATGTTTTTTAAAATAACTGAAACACTCAGCTAAATAAAGAAACATAAACAGACCATATTATTCTAATTAAAGTCTAATGCTTCATTTTGTAGCATGTTTTATGTTTTCTTCTATGGAAGATTAGGGGTGAAACAATTAAATAAATAAATATACCTTGAAATATATATGTGTAGTCTCCCATTAATTAATTAAATATATTCTAACTTAATTGAAAGCATCATTACATATTTAAGTTTGCCACTAAGTAAATATATATAACATTAATAAATACACTAATAAATAATTTCATATATCATGAAACTATACATAGTAAATAAATGCCATTAAATAATTAAATCTACCTTTTAAAATAATTAATTAAAATAATATACTGTCATCTCATTATATATTTAAGTATTTGTTAGTGACTTAGTAATTAGTAATTATTTAATAATGTTTAATTTTATGATACATTTATTAATTGGAAATTCCCATGACTGTGTTTCATAATTTATTTAATTTTGTTACCCCTAGACCTCTGTACACTTTGATGTAACAACAAATACAGTACCTTGGAGTCAGAGAAAAATTATGCTTCTCAAACATTTCGCAATTTATCAGGTTTTAGACATATACCGTATTCCGGACTATAAGTCGCTCCGGAGTATAAGTCGCACCAGCCATAAAATGCATAATAAAGAAGAAAAATAAATATATAAGTCGCACCGGAGTATAAGTCGCATTTTTTGGGGGAAATTTATTTAATAAAATCCAACACCAAGAACAGACACGTCATCTTGAAAGGCAATGCAAATAGAACAGAGGCAACAACAGGCTAGTACGGTATGCTAACGTTACATGACACATGAAGAACGAACTGAGAGCGTGCCTGGTATGTTAACATAACATATTAAGAGTTATTCAGATAACTAGAGCATAAATAACATGCTAACAAGTTAACCAAACCGTCCGTGTCACTCCAAATCACTAAACGCAATGAAATCTTCGTCCTGTGTCGTTTTTAAACAGCTCGGCTAACTTCTTCTACCTCTCCGAAGGTAGAATAACACAGGCCTAGAGCGCCCTCTTGCGGTTTAGTGTGACAATCACATGTGATATGATATAATAATGTGTAAATTTCCACACATAAGTCGCTCCGGAATATAAGTCACACCCCCGGCCAAACTATGAAAAAAACTGCGACTTATAGTCCGGAAAATACGGTACTGTTTTACTGAGCCTTTATGAGATAGGTGAACATAAAGTTGACCATAATTGGCCAATTATGGCCAAAAATAATGACACAATTTTCAGAATTTTTTAACTTTTAACTCATAGATATGCTTTGATCTTAAATATTCTATTGTTGTTCTACCTCCATGTTCAGTGTTTGTGTTTTGCTGGGTTAGGTTTAAATGGAACCTTTATCTTGGTCTTTTGCAGTCTCAAATAGTTTTACTTTCACAAGATTGCCACAACTTACAGCTATTTGTCCAACTAGCGGGTATATTTAAACATGTAACTGCAGGTATTCAGAGTTACTTTCTGCTTCCCAGAGTGAGGTCCAATTTTGGAGGGCACTCCAGTCAGAATTTTCCACATCTGAGTACAACTGCAATGCAGTGTTATTTTCAACTGTTACATTTTTTTTCAGTCGTCTCATGTTATGTTTGATTGTAATTTTTGAATTAATTTTTACTCATTTGCCTGACTAATTCAGACTAAGATCTGAATTTGTTAGTATGATCAAATCAAGAATAATAAATAAATTTTAGATGCTTAACAACATTGGCTATAAAGTAAGGCATACACATTTGTTTGAACATTTTAAAATTAACAGGGATATTGTTGTTGCTAATTTGTCGAGAGAATTTTCAATGGTTGGAGCTTTTATGCACATTCCCTGTGCAGGGATTTGTTTTTGCTGTTGACTGTAAAGCAGGAGAGTAATCCTAGAGAAGACCAGCTGCATGGCTGATGTCTTTAAAACCTGTTAGGTTAACAACTACTAAGGCTTTCTTTATTTGACACTATAATAGTGAGTCGCAATGCAATGGAGTCTTATTTCTTGTGAAATAAGAGTAATTGTGTTTTGCTACTAATTATATTGTAAAGCTTTTAGAGACAATTTGACTGTAAATCTTAGAATTTTGTACTGTCCATGTTTTCCACTCTGCCAGGGACATGAAGTGACCTAAACCACTTCCAACTTAACAGTCTGTTTCCAAGTCCCAAGGCAGGAAATCAACAGGATTGGTTCTGTTTTACTCTGTGACTTTGGACTAGCTACTGTTAGCGATGGATTTCTCTGCAATTGTTTTACAGTGTCACTGAATCAATGAGAAAAAAAATAAAAGAGGAGCAAATAAATGGTTTATTGTTGACATTTCACAATGTTTGTGACAACCATTTTGGATTTTAAGGGCAATGTTAATTAGGAACCTCTAACCTTCCAGTTTAGACCTTGCTTTTTTTTTTTTTTTACAGTACAAATGGAACGCACCTAAAGGTTGAATAATTTTATTTATTAACTGAATTTAGTTTTTTCAAAGGGTATGTCCATGTTTTCCATTTTTAGTTTGTAGTTAATCTGATCTCTTTGTTATCTGATATAACGTTGAGGTGGAACTGTTTACAGTGGGAGGAAGGTGAAAACTCAAGGGAGGAAGGAAGGACAAAAATGAGGCATGCTGTGTTGGTTTTTCTGGTACTAATGACAGATCCAGACCTTGGTCTTCTGTCCTTGGCTAGTAGGAAAATGCAGCACCATAATCTTTGGCCTGTACAGTAACCCTGCATCCTTTCCGCTTTTGTTGTTTCAGCAAGAGGAAGAGTATCAGCGCATACTTCAGCCACCTGAAGGTAAGAACAGAACCTCTGTGTGTCTCTGCCCTTTTTCCTCCTCCCTACATGTTGGTCTTCAAAGCCACTTTATACAAAAGTGGATAGGTAGATACAATTTTAATTGTTATGTTTTCTAGAAGTTTGGTGGTCGGAAAGAGATGGACATTCTGAAGAAGGAGCTTGAAGAGGAGCTGAAGCTGAGCACTGAGGATCTGAGGAGCCATGCCTGGTACCACGGATCGCTGAGACGAGAGGTGCACATACCCTAATATATATGCTGCACACACACAAATGAAACGTTATGCTATTAGTTTAATAACATCAATTATCAGAACCTCAAATTTGCATTGAAACTGTGATATGGGTCTGCAATCAGATCTATCTAAGTATTTTATCAAGTATCAAAATATTATTGACAGTTCTCAACATCCTCCTTATGAAACTGGTATGCAACAACAGTCTTCAGTCAGAGGCTTCACAGTAATACAGACCTCTGCAGGAGATCCTTCCTTTCCATAGCCATCAGCATTTACATACAAGTATTTGAAGAAAATTGTACAATATGAGTTAAAACAACATTTAACTCATAAATCTCTGAGTAATAAATTATTTTGGAATACAGGAAATATAGGAAGTTACTCCTTTTTAAAAACTTGTCAATTACAAGTACAAACTTATTTAATTTAGATTTTATGGTAGACCAGCACTAAAACATTCATAAATTGAGGTGGAAAGAAAATTATTTATTTATACAAATCCAATTTGATTCATCGATTGATTTAAAGAAAATTATTCAGCTCTGCATATCTGGAGACTGAAAATGTGTCCATTTTAGTTTTTAGGGATGAGCAATATGGACGGGAAAGTTTATCACTGTGATACTCATGTGATAAAAATAAAAGTAATAATAAAATCGATTGCAGTCATATTGACAAAACGGTAAATACTTACATATACAACAACAACAAAAAAAAAACAACATAAAAATGCAATTTATACATTTATTCAGTAGCGTTATTCAGCACACCTTTGTGGTTTTTTTTTTTTTTTAAATAAACCCAATAATGCAGTGGTTTTCTAGAAAAACTACAGTATTTCTCTTACTTCCTGAGACTTCTTCTGTCAGCTGGTTGAGTGTTCCTGAGTTCTTGGGGGATAAGGTTACATCCTGCAACACATCTCTGTGGGGCTTTTCTCAGGTTGCATTATCTCTGAATTCACAAACACTAAAGTGTTGTAATCACAAGCAGATATATTGCCTAGTGCTCATACAAACAGGATGCCATATTAAGAGTTTTTCTTTAATTCAGTATTCAGGCTTTTGTTGTAGTCCTAGTGATTCAAGCATTAAATCCATCTGAATGAAGTTATTGCTCATTAAGACAAACATACAACTTGATTATTATAAGATGAAGTTGACATATTATCCTAAATGTACAAGTAAAGTTTAATGGCAGTTATTTGTATGTGAGTTATCATAAACGCTGTAAAGTCTCCATCATCATCAAGCCAAATATCCTGTTGGGATATAAAGTGAGAAGCCATTGTACTTCTGTGAGGAGACAATTATTGCATTTTAAATATATAATAATAGTCATTTGCAATGTTGTGTACACGCAACACTATTTTGATGATATGCATGAGATGCTGTATACAGTAGAAGCTGATAAGACAATGTAATATCAATCAAATGCATCAAAACATAATAGGCATGAATTTGTCAAAACTTGTTTTATAAAGGTGTTCACATGGTGGTATTATATTCTGATGCTTTGTGTTACTGGTCTTTATCATTGCTGCTGTTTTGGACTGAACTATTACAGTGCTAATATACTGGCGTTAAGCTTGAGTACAGGTTCTAAAATGGTAAACTAAGTTTCTGCTATGCTGTGCATGGTGGTTAATTAGCATCTTTCTTAAACAATGTGTATTCTAGCATCAGCACAAATGTAATTCTATACAGACCCATACAATAAATTAGAATATCATTAAAAAGCCTGCTTATTTTAGGAACTTTATCAGTAAGTAAAATATATTATATAGACTGATTACATGCAGGTGGATGTTTGAAAACCTTCATTTGTTATTTATGATGATTTTCCACTTACATATCCAGCGATATGTAAGTGGAGTAAAACAGGATATTTAAATTTAGAATATTACATCAGACCAATAAAAAAAATATTTTTAAAAACAGAAATGTGAGCTTAATAAGAATTATGTTTAATACTTGCTTAAGGATATTTCTTTCAGAAAGTACTTTTAATCTGATACATGAGACTCATTTGGGATTCTAATTTATTAAATATGACTGCTGTGTTTCCTCCAGGCTGCAGAGTCTCTGTTCGAGAGGGACAGGGACTTCCTGGTCCGAGACTCATCCTCCACTCCTGGAGACTACGTTCTAAGCTGTTTCTGGAAGAATGGTCCGCACCACTTTAAGATCATAAAAGTAGTTCTTCGGCCTAAAAAGGTGTGTGTATACACTGCTATCATTCCCATATCCACATGATTTGTGGTTTTACAGTAAATGTTTCTGTACAAGTTTTCTATTTTTCACTCTTTCCTTATTACTGGCTGGACCAAAAGCTCATGTAAACATGCCACTGGTTCAATGGATTTTTCTTGTTTTTTTTTTTTTGTTTTTTTTTCTCTTTACTTATGGTGGATTTGTAGTAATAACACTAAATATTAATCAAATAAAAATGACATTAACGTTTGCAATCATTATATTTGCGTTATAAACATTTTATTATAAGTCATGTTTGTAAATGCATATACATGTAAAAGTATGGAGATCACTTGAAATATTTTCTTAAAATACTGTTGCTATGGCACCAATAATTAAGACCCCAATAAGAGACCAAAAATATGAATTGACTGTTTTGTTTCTGAATCAGGATTTCTTCACAGAATTGTTGCATTTTGTTATCCAGGGTGACATTATGACTTGATATGTATGTTATTAGTTACAAATTATGGTTATAATCATAGCCATCACAGAAAAAGGAAACAAAACACCCTGAAACTCCTCAAGTCAAACCCAGAAAATGACTCCCTTCTCTCTGCTTGTCAATAATTTCTGATCCATCCACTCAGAACGAACCTCTCTGCAGTTATTGATTGATAGGATTTAACATAATATGTTGAGAAACACATAATTTTTGAAGTGCTATGCTTCAAAATAGATTTGAGAAATTTTAATACCGTGTTCTGGTACGGGTTCAGAACAACTGCTGGGTTTCCACCTGCTTGGGCTCCTTTCCGCTTCAAAGTACTGTGCTGATACACAAGTCTTCCCTGTGACAGGGTTACTCCCGGGAGCTGTTCCAGTTTGAGGAAGATCGCTTCGACAACGTTCCCGCTCTGATCCGATTTTATGTGGGCGGAAATCGACCCATCTCAAAGACTTCAGGGGCCATCATCTCCCACCCGATCAATCGGACCCTTCCTCTGCGTGCGATCAGTGAGGGTCACATGGAGCTTAAAAACAGCGGCGGCAGCACCATAGGCAGAGTGAGAGAAAACCAAGCTGGGAGCAGCAAAAGGCGCAGCCTGAGCTCCTCCCAACAGGACACGCTGCAGGTCATCAATCCACTGCTAAGGTTCGGGACGAGTTCTATGAGTCTGGTACTGTACTAAAGATTACATACCACAGTACATGCAGTACTGTCAAACAGGTTCAAAGCATATCTCCTATGTTTATATCTTGCTTCCAAGGAGCCAGACTTTCAATAATGTGACTGTTTACTTTTTTTTTAATTTGATCAATGTTTCTACCACACTCCTCAGTATCCTGTCAAAGTCCTGTTGAAGGACTATATTAAAGATGAGTCGGAAAAGAAGATTTGGCATCTTGTTAGCAGCATAATAAACTAAGAGTGGTTGAAAACCTTTACACTGAATGGTGAGGTTGAAATAACAGACTCCATACTGTATGTGTGACAGGAGTGGAAGCCAGCCTGCTAACTTGGAAAATGTTGGACGAAGGCCTTCACTTCAGTCTGCACAGTCTGACAGCAATCTGCGAACTGGTACACGTCATGTTTTTTCTTTGTTGTTTTTTTAAAATTCATCATCAAATGTAATGTGGAACTGGCCACACTACATTTGAAGCATTGTGGTGCTGCAAACCAAACCAAACCAAAACAAAACAAAACAAAAAACAGAAAAAAACCCCAGCATAATTAATAATTGGCCTACAAGGCGAACACAGCATTTCCTCCATGGGTTGAACCACCGGCCACCTGAAGAACACATTCAGACTTTATTAGTACAGATTCGGAGTCACCCACCGGAGGCAACTTACAATATACTGGGGGAAGCCTGAAGATGTCAGAATTTTCTCAGATTGTTTAAACACAGTAATCTTAGTTTATGTAGTAGTAACAAATTCATTATTTAGCATTTAATGGTGGGAAATAATTTCAGGTTTAGCCTGATTTATTGCCAGATGGTAAAAAAACATGTATTTTTCTACAGCGTATGTAAATACTGTACCTGGTTTCAATAGTTTCTTGTCATGATCTCATTCAGGTGCTCCAGAGACAATCCCACCAGACGACACAGACTCCGACCCCATTTCTCCTGTGTTTCGTACAGGCAGCGAACCCCTGCTGAGCCCAAGACCACATCACACACGCCCCTCCCATCCAGGTACTAATAAATTGTTTTCCCCAGAAAAATATAGCGAACCCACATGAAGCACACTTGTCTCTGCCTCCAGGTGGTGGTGCAACGTTGCGAGGTTCAGATGGGCAGCTGCATCCCAGAGCTCCTCCCAAACCCCTCAGGGTCTCCACTGTCTTCTCCAACGCCTCGCCTCTTCCTTCCACAGACCCAGATGAAGACCCCTCATCTTACTACAGTGAGCTCATCATACGGGTAAAAATAATAAACTATTTTATTCCTATCAGTTAGTCCTCCACAGAGAGTATAAGGCCTGTTGTTGTGTTCAGGTCCCTCAGTCTCAGAGGAAGGGCCATGTGGACCGGCTGCGTGCGGAGGAGAAGTGGCAGAGCCGAGCTCGCCTCACAGAGACTTCCTTTGGGTTCTTGGAGGCCCAGAACAACGGACCGTCCTCACAGCTGCTGTTTCAGAAAGAACTCCAAAGGAAAGCAGCAGAGGAAGAGAGAGACTGGCATTTTGAACGACCACATGTTTGTATAAATAACATTCGGTTTACTATTAGGAGTTTTTATATATGCAGCTGATTTGAGTAGATGTACTTATGGAC
This sequence comes from Alfaro cultratus, assembly GCA_903066825.1. Lineage (NCBI taxonomy): Eukaryota > Metazoa > Chordata > Actinopteri > Cyprinodontiformes > Poeciliidae > Alfaro > Alfaro cultratus. Next base: position 7,066 of record CAEFZX010024083.1, on the reverse strand, counting down.
TATACTAGCAATTATTATTATTATCAATAATCTATACAATTCTCCCAGAAAGTATTCTCCCCACTTCACTGTTCCACATTTTGTTACATGCTTGCTTTAAGGCAGCCGTGAGTGTTCATTTTCTCAAGGATAAACACAATTTCCCTTAATGAAAATTAAGGGAAATTTCATAAGAATTTACACTCATACCTTAATATTTTGTTGTAGCAGCTTTGGTAGTAATCTCACTGCCAGATCTTATTGGGTATATCTCCACAAGATTGACTCACCTACGTTTGGGCATTTTCTTCTCCTTCCGTCGAGTCACAATAGATGAACACCATCTGTAAACTATTGAGGTTTTTCTGAGATGATCAGTTGGACTGATTCTGGCCCCTGGCTCTAGTTCTGCCCCTCACAGACTGCTCCTGAATTCACTCTTTTGTTATTTTGGTTTTCCATGTCAAAGAAAAGCCATGACAAAAAATAAATCAGATTATCTTTGCTGTCCTCTACCCAGCCTTTCTGTTATCTGCTGAAGTCTTGCTCTCCCTCACTCTTACAGCCTCACATCCCCAAAAGCATGAGGAGAGACAGTTCTTTAATTTCATTTCATACACTTCATTTTGAAAATAGCAAACTTTTTCTCTAAATTGCAGCAACCACACTCAAGAGTGTTGTTGTTAGCACAATTTGGTAGGTATGATCAAAAGAAGGTCATTTATTTTAGTTTCTGACTGCTTTGGCTCTTTTGAACCAGAGGTTACTGGTTAGTTTGGATCAGGTTGATAATTGTCCGATTCCAGTCATGAACCACTGCCTGGTACACTTCAACTTTCTACCTGCTTATGTTAAATTAAAAAGGTCAGTGTTAAAGTTGGTGCAGTTAAAATTAATAAATTCCTTTCAAGTTTTAACTTCAATTTTGGAACTTTGAGCTCTTCAATGATTACCATAAGTTCAGACCAAAGGTGTGACAGTTGTCCTGTTCCTGACTGCTGCAGATCGAGACGTCATCCTGTTTCCAGTTGGACCAGTTCACCTCGCTGCTCTTGCCGGATCACAACAGGCCTTTGGAGTCGAATGTTTTGCTCGCTGTCAAAGAGCTCTTCAGCCGATCAGACACCAAAACTCTTGCTCTGCACATGCTCAGTGTTGACTGTCAGGTAGGAACTTACATAATGTGATGGCAGCTGTGAACATTTCAAAACCTTGTATTACGTTTACATTATGTTTATGTAATGAAAATATGTTTGTCTGTTTTAATCTTATATTGACTAAATATTTGACAACTTCTATCTTACTTAGCAGCATTTACAGTCAGAAGTTAAAAGGAACCACCAAATATACTTTGTTTTTAATTAGTTTGCACTGATTAGAACAAATTCATCTGAATTTATTGACTGCAACCAGGACATAACTTATTGCGATTATTAAGAAATAATTGATCTATTTTGATTATTTGCGGTTTCTGCGTCGTCTGACAAAGTTTGAAAAAGTATATTATTAAATCCTAGTACTTCCAAAGTCTTGGCGTCAAAGAAATGCTTTTAACCTGGCAGTTGAATGTTGCACTTAGCCTCCATTTTCTCCTTATAATTTGTGCTTTCTTCCTGTTTTTTAATGCGGATGAGAAGCACAACAAAATATTCATCCAAATACATTTTCTGGAAACAGACCCAAAATATTACACCCTACCAGATCATCCATATGTCTGTCCTTGTTGTGATTTGCACTATATAAATGAACTCAATTTCATTTAAATTGGTAAAAAAAAATAAATCTTTAAAATTCTGCTGCTTTGGCTCTTTTGAAATTTGACCTTTTTTCCCCCTGGAATTCTCACTGCATTTATCATTCGCATGTGGATTAAATATTAAATACACTAAAAGCTATTTTAATGTAATAATACATACATTCCAGCTGATTGTAGCTATCAAACTGTGCAGCCAAGTTCAGTTAGCTATTCTAATTGGTTTGAAAGGTTTTCCATCTTGCACAGACATTTTGCTATCATGTCTCAATTGTGATTACTGAATTACAAGCTCCTGTACAGCAAACAGCTGTAAAATGTTCAAAAATGTATTTAAAATGAATCAGATAAACAAATGAAGTCATGTTGTCTTCATTTAGAACTTAATGTGAAAACCTTTAATGCAGGTAGCACGCATTGTTGGGGTGACTGATGAGCAGAAGAGGATTATGGGAGTGAATTCGGGACTGGAGCTTGTTACTCTGCCACATGGACATCAGTTACGGCAGGACTTGCTGGAAAGGTAATTAGCAGTGAGGTATTTGGTTCTTTAAAACAGAAAATTAGCCGACCCAGACAACTTCTTGGTTGGCTTCTAAATGTTTATGGTTACATTTTCTTTTAAAAACACTGTTTATATTCTTTTCAATTGCTCTGTGAAATATACCATGAAAGCAAGTTGGACTGAAGTCTGTTTTAGTAGTTTGATGCATCTAGTTCTAGTATCCTGAAAACCCCCTGCACTTCATTTCTATTCTTTTCTGTAGGCATCATCTGATAACCCTTGGCGTGGCAGTAGACATACTGGGCTGCACGGGGACGGTGAACCAGAGAGCAATGGTTCTGCACAAAGTAATCCTGTTGGCTCAGGCCCTGAAAGAACATGTGTACAACCTTTTCTCCTTCTCAGCTGTTATGAAGGCTCTGGAGATGACTCAGGTAGTGCAACTTGCCAAGAGGCTTAAAATCCTTAAAATTTTCTTTCACTGATCTTTCTTTGTGCTCTCGTGTCCAGATTGTGCGGCTGGAGATGACATGGCGAGCGCTCAGGAGGAACCACACAGAGTGTGCAGTTTTGTATGAGAAGAAACTCAGACCATTCATGAACTCATTGAATGAAGGAAATGGTGAGTATTTTGATTGTCTGAGTGTCACGTCTGCATGTTCGGCGTTAACAATAGTCACCATACTTTTACCAACGCAGCAACTGTCTTGCTATAGTTAGCCACTTTCAGACAAAAAAATTGGTATTGGCTAAAATCCGAATCGGCAGGTCAGGCTTCCTAATGGTCAGTAATCAGTGATCATTACCGATCATTAGTTATTGAACTTGAGTATGTTTAAAACTCAACCAAACTATTTCTTGAGTAAGTCTAGAAAACCTACTCAAGAAATAGTTATTAGTAGCTCAGTTCTTTCTAAAGCTACCAAAGCAAATACTTTGGAGCGTCTGAGGAACTCTGAATGCAGCATGGTTTGAAGTTGAAGAGGGAATGCAATCAGTAAGTGGTTTTCTTTTATTCACCTCAATTCTTTAAACTCATATAATTAGATAGTTTTAAACTTAGATGGCCACCAATGTGTGGTAAGTTACCTTTTGAACAACAAAATATCTATTGTCAAGCTCCAAGTAGTTTGAAAACATATAATGTAATAAGGTAATGTAATTGACCTGTTAATTGTATGATTTGACTGAATTTGCTTTCTCGTGGTCCTTAAGGCGAGTTGTTAATAGACATTATGTTAACAAACTGAATTGAGTAAAATAAATACAACTGTAACCCTGGTGACTGATGGGGTTCATGTTCATCTGCAGATTCTGTAGTCCATGGTCCCATTGCTGTGCCACACCTGGTTCCTCTTCTCATGCTGATGGAGGGAGAGGACCCAGTGGAAAACAATGAGCGGGGCTGCCAGGTGCTGTATGACGTCCTCCAATCAGCTCGCAGCGCTGCGTTACACTCCCAGGTTTACCAGAAGAATGCGCAGACTCTGCTCACAGGTTCGTCTTCATGACATTAGTATGAGAGCTGATTAATTTAAGAACTGAAACAGAAAGTAAATGTAGAGGATTTACAGTGAGAACAGAGAATGCTGCTGCTCAGGTTATGTCTCTCAGCACTCCTTCAATTAAACACAGGCTGAATCTTTAAGCTTTCGTCGTTAGGTTGAACTGCAAGAGTTTTGTGACTCATAGGAAAATTGCTCATCACAACTGTCTTATGCTACATATGAATCTGTTTATGTATCTGGTTATTGATTAGGACCTTTTCAGGGTAGGATCAACATGTTGTATGCTCAAAAACAAATGGTATATAATGGTATATAATGAGTTCTGATCTCATGTCTGCTGTACCTCTTCACCAGCAGACTGGACTCCAGTCCCGGAACTGCTGGAGACTTTCCGGACAGAGTTCGCCCTGCGGCTGTTCTGGGGGCAGCAGGGGGCGGCCGCAGACAAAAAGGAGCGATACGGGAAGTTTGACAAGATCCTTTGTGTTCTCTCTGATAAACTGGAACCTGTGGAGGTCTCTCCACAACAACCGGGCACTTTAACCTGAACCAGTTACTCCACAAGGAAGCTGGCAACTGGACTTCCTCATCAGTGGAACGCATCTGTGACCTGATGCGTTCAGAAATGGAGAATATTGCAGCGGTGAGATGTTAACTGACAGAGATGAAGGACTCTGCAAAGTTTGTCAGATGACTACTTAATTTTATCTGGAGTTTATCTATGAGCAGACTCTCACTGTGAAAAGACTTTGAGTATTTTTTTGTTAACAGGATGTATGAAAAAGATTTATCAAAAGTTTTTTATTACTTTAGGTTTTAATTTAGCATTTTCCTGCTGAGCTGTTGGTTCCGTTCAACCTTGAATGATTGTTTTATGGGACTTTATTGTAAATAATGTTTTTAATTTCAGGTTGCACAATTCAATAAAATGCTTTACTTTAAGGTAATAGTTCTTATAACTGCTTCTTCAAAGACACTTAAGACATAATTTTGTCACCTTACTTTGATACAAGGGGAACTTGTTTAAAGGTCGTGTAATGTTTGTTAAATATTACACAAAAAGACAAAAAAGGCAACAAATGATTAAACATATAACTCAGTAAAAAGGAAATCTCTTCATAGTTCCAGTCAGGAGATGAATCTTAAATCCCTCATTTCCTCCATTTGGAATGGCTTGCATGCAGATGCAACTTATTTATTGCACATTGGGCAACACAGTCAATGTGGATTTCCAGTTACTTTTTTGATGACTTGGTTCCTTTTTTAAAAAGGATTTTTGTTTACTCCCAAATGGTTCAATCTCAAAGCTCAAATGGATCAACAACTGATTAAGGAATCCACATTTTTCTTTTTTTAAGTCTTTACTTTTAAAATACAGCATTTTGGATTTTAAAAAGTAAAGAAATAACCCTTTAGACATCCGAGTTTAAACAATAAAGGTAAATCTGAAGAAAATAATTATATTTGAGGTATTCTTGAAGTTGAGAGTTACTCTTGCACTTTCAGCTACATTGCCTTACAAAAGTACTTTTAAACCATAAACTTTTTCCATAATGTGTCACGTCACAGGCATAAACTTCAGTGCTTATTATTGGAATTCTGTGTGACTGTCAAACACATAGTGGATTATTGTGAAGTGAATAATAAATTATGAATGCTTTTTAAAAAAAATTTCAACAAATACTGTAAGTTTTATTCAGCCACTGTAACACTGATGACCTTTGAAAATCACCCAGCAAGATTACTGAGCTGGAAGCTTCTGCAAGGTTCTTTAGTCTGTTTTAGACGTGGAGGACGTGAATACAGAAACTAAAAACGTAAGAGTGAGTTGGTCATGCTAAGAGGCAGAGTGTTGACAATGTTTAATGTTGCTTGGTTCAGTCAATGAGATCTAATAAAAACTAGAAATGTTTGTTTTTCTGCAACAGCAGTATGACTAACCTTAAACACTTATAAGCAGAACTTGAAAATTAAACAGTTTTTACTTTTCAATGAAAGTAATATAGGCCTATAAATAATATACTGCAGACAAAGCAAAAAAGTGCAATTTGCATTATTAAAAAAAAAGCATAAAACATTCCAATTAGTTAAACATTTAAAGCTATGAGTCAAATTTACACTAATCACAAACATCTCAGAAATTACAGCAAACATCTACAGTACATAAGAAACGTTTTAAATATTTAAAATTGTCAAAAAAAAGTTTTTTTCTGTGAACAAAGCAATACCAGACAACATGTGAAGTTTTCACTTGATGAAGGTTACCATAACTCACAAACTAAGTCACAGCTCTTAGTTTACAGCACAGATAAAATGAAACTCATCATGATCAGACTTGATGAACCAGAGATGGCCTCCTTCTTTCTCCATGTTTTGATGGTAAAGTCCTGGTCCTTAGAGGAATCTTCTATGTCCTTTTGGTCTTCAGGGTTCAATGTCAAAAGCAAAGTATTTTGATCTCTCGTCCTCAGAGCTCTCTACTAAAATGTCATTTTTATATCCTAACAACTTTTCAACTCCCTTCGTAACAAGAAATCCAAGGTCCCAACCAATAGCAAAAATCCTCTTGACTTGGTGTTATCTAAAATGGTTTGTAAAGTCAGTTTGAAGTCATCTCTCTGGAATCGATCTGCCTCCAACCAAGTTGAGAAGCAAACTGAGAATTATTGTATTCTTGTATCTCTGTGAACCTTTATGACATCATAGACGTGAACATAGAGGTTCTCATCAACATGATGATGTCAAAACCTGTCAGGTTCTTGTTTGTTTTAGTTGCTAAGGAAAAACAAGGAGTTATGAATGGGGTAAGATTACCTTCAATTAAAAATGCATGCATAGACATCTAAATTTGTAAATGTTAGTCACTAAATGTGCAGAAATTTAAGTTTTGTATATGTCTTGTTTTCCATCTCATCCCAACCACAGCCCTCCAGGTCTCACTGTCATTGCCCATCTGAGCATTGATGTACTTCTCACGTAAGTACAAATAGCAAATGACTGAGGACAGATGGTACGACTGAGTTCCAGTTTTTAGATTAATTTCAAGGACTTTGCCAGGAATCACAGGAGATCTTAAATTGTCTGGATTGACTGACCACGGGAGTATCAGGGTCATCACATGAGTGTCATTGAAAAAGCATTCTGTCTTTATATTGGAGTTGCTGGTATCGCAACATTCTGCAATTCCACACGTATAACAGTTCAGAAGAGTAGTTGTGTCCTCTTGTTGTTCCTTTGGTAGGGCAATGACAGGACCAAGGTTACAAATAATACATGAAGACTTCTGACATTGTTCACAATAGTCAGCTGTGTACAGCTCAC
>CAEFZX010024082.1:0-18806 GCA_903066825.1 Alfaro cultratus | reverse complement strand
ATAGTATAGTATAGTATAGTATAGTATAGTATAGTATAGTATAGTATAGTATAGTATAGCATACTATACAGTATGGTATAGTAACTATACTGTAGTTACTCAAAACAGCAAAAATGTTTTGGCCCTCTTTTGACACCAGGATGGGGTTATAATCAGTTTGACTGAGTCTCAAGATGTTTTCTTAAGATCCACATAATTTTTGATACGTTGTTGATGAACATTGTTATACTCTGTTTATGTATGTTTGAATTTCCAGTGTGGAATATGCAATTGAAAAGGCCCCTGAAGTAAGTTTGTCACCAACTTCCAAATCCTCAGATTTCAATATGGCCACCACATGTGTAAAATGTGCTGATGGCTGCAGTAAAATACTATTTACTGCCAGTTCATCCTTATATTTCATAGCATTCAAAAAAAGAATGGTATGAACAGTAAATCCTAACATCCAACTGTAGAAAGATTACATAAATTACCTTTTTAATAAAACAAATGACTGTGTTTATTTACTGGCTTATTCTTTAGAGGACAGATTTAAAGTGTAACAGTCTTTAAAACAGACCTGTTAGGCTTGATGCCTGAGCTGTAATAGCACTGTACTTTTCTCTCATTGTGCTGATTTTGTTCTTCTTGCTTTCCCCCTCTCTCTGGCTACTTGAAGTTACTGTAATTATGATAATTAAAGTCAGACTTTGTAACGATGCTAACATCTGGCTGAGGGGCAAACACCTGCAGTCTGAACTTACTCCTAGGAGAGATAAAAGAAAAAAAGATCATGCTTCCACTTTTGTCTTGCAGGAGCATGCTTAACCTTCCTGTTGTCCTCGGGTGTACACTGTGGCCGAATATGTTTAAAAGAATTCAATCGGACTGCCTCATTTTAAACATTGGGGTATAGACACCAAACTGCTTCTTAGATCCATAGCTATGTTTGTTAATAGGATTCGTAGTACTTTGTGAAAGATTAGCTTGATGTGTTCACATTTTGGCGGTGTGCTTTGCAGAGGGAGGAAGAGCAATCTTCAAACACTGCTTGGACACAAAACCTAAAGTTTAGGCTGATAAAACATGTGAAGAAGTTGCAACTAAACAGTTGTCATTGGACTCTAGCATGTTGATCACAAATTTTTAATGTGATATTGTTAGCATTTTTGCTTCAAATCAAGAAGGTTCCAAATTCACATCCTTGCAGGGGATCTGCAAGATCAGAGTCCAAAGACATCTAGTGGCTACAAGTAAGAGACATTTCATTATTCTTTCTTATATGAAAAAAAAAATTAAGAAAAAAAATAGCATTTCTTTTCTTCAAAGGATGTTAATATAGCAGACACTTCAATTAGATCTAACAAGTTCAACAGCACTTGGGAAGGGAGCAGCAACTGTCAAATCTGTTGATGTCTAAACAGCAGGGGCTTTGATTAAGAAGTCAGTGTAACTCCTTAGACACCAATAATGTCCGTCCACCAGTTCATATTCAGTCTCCATGGTAACCAACTCTTGAACTCGCTGCTGAGTGCCGGTAGCCTCTGCTGCTTTCATTACTGCATCATACAAACAACACAGCATAGAGATCAAAATAGCTTTCAAAAGTATATGTTTTTGTCTCATCAGAACTGAAAGACCTTAGCTGCTAGCATGTGTTGCTAAGGAGATGGTCTCAAACAAAAACACTGCAATCTCTTATTTGCAGGGTTTCATCCTAGGTGTACTTAATGCTGTCCAAAATCTATCTTGTTATCCACGAGGGATCTGTTAGCAAAAAAAAAGAAAAAAAGAAACACAGCAATGTAGCTGTTCTGTGTAATTGAGCCTTAAGGTGTGCTCAGCAAGCACTTATGCCTCCTATCACACCACACTCTGTATCCTCACTTGATCAGTTCAGCAAACAAGGCTGCCCCTTACACAGCCCATCCTTCCCATCATTGTTCATCTATCATTGAAGGCTGTCCATAACTCCATTAGGAAAGAAACAATTTAAAAAATGTCATACGTCTCTGTGCTGCCCTGTAATGAACTGACGATTCGTCCAGGGTGTATGCCATCTCTTCCCAATGACTGCTAGATTTCTAAAACTGCACATTTTTATTGAAGGTTTTCAAAGTCCTGACAGCTACTCAGTGTTTGTGAAAAGACTGGGAGGTTGTCAAACTTTTTTTCTGCTTCTGCCATGTGCTCCGTCCCACCCTCCCTCTCCTCCTGAGTCAGTGATGGGAGGAGCTCCACACTCAGTGGATGCATGCTGTAGTACCGCACACTGTCAGAAAGACAGAGAAGGACGTGCGGACCCACAGCTGTCCTCTAACAGAGCTTTAGATCAGCTCTTCCCGTGGATTCTTCTTTGACACTTTGCCTGCTGAGGAATTAGTCTGTCTTTTTTTATGTCACCACCTACAGAAGGAAAGCCTGTTTGAGATGTGAAAGAGAGTTTTGGTTTCACGCCTGGCTGACACAGACCGTAAGTACGTAATACTGTTACAGACACTACCCTTCTGTTCATTAACTGTTCAGTGCCTCAGCTGCATGAATCATTGATGTTGCAGTTCTGGTTACCTATGATGCCAGGATAGCCCTGCTGGAGAGTTATAAAATGTTCATGAGCCACACTATGTTGGGGTCATCATTGGTTTTTCTTTTTAAAAAGAAAATGGGTGTGATGTGAGAGAAGACAGCTCTCAGCAATCTCCAGTAAGTCTTCATCGTAAGATGATAGCATGGCAAGAGGCTGGTCATTAAATACTCGCTCTGAATGAGAGCATCTATAGTGGATGAGTTTGCATGTGGGTTTGGAGAGGATACGGTTGCATTACTTAATTTTGGCCTTTAACTTATTTTCTCTAGAATCACAACTATTTAAAAGGGTATTAGGCATCTTAAGACTTGGTGACTTGTGGGTCTCTAGCGGAGCAAAGAAGGGAGCTCCTTCAAGTGGAGCCACAACAGCTCATCAGGACTAAGTCTGTGTCTGCTAAGGGGCTTTTCTTCCGATATGAGTTACTGAATGTGGCAGCAAATGCACTAACATCCTCTCCCAGGAAGGAAACGTTGCATGAACTCTGAAGGAGTGTGGAAAATCTGATGAACCAAAGCAAGACAGAGTATACTGAGCAGCCTCTGGTTTTTGACATTTGAACACTAGCACAATGAGACTGGTGTACTTTATTTTGTGTTATGAAACTGGACAGGACTTTATGAAGTGATCCAGGAACAACAGATAAGCCTCAGGTGCTTTTGTGTGAAATTCAAATCTGTCACCCACACACACTGCTGGCAGTGCAATCAACGCTGATGCTGTAAACTTGCCAGAAGTGTGGGTGACCGCTAATGGATGGGAACCATAAATGGAAACGTCTGTCAAGTCGCTTGGGTCAGTTTATGATTTTTACTTGTTCTGTTTGCTTACTTCTCAGTGTGCGACACTGTGACCTTTGAAAGATCTCACGCTCTTTTTCAAATGCTACGTACAAATAAAGATTTACTATCAGGAACTAATGAAAGATTTTGAGGGCTTTCATTTAAATATTCAGAGTAGCCTATTAAAAATGTCAAACTTCAATGTATTTTATGACAGTTTTATGTCATAAAGCTGTGGTGCATATTTGTGAAGTGAAAGAAAAAGTACACAGTGCATGACTTTCAAAAAAAATCTCTTATAAATAAAAACTTAAAATGTGACGTGCCTTTAAATTGAGATCCAGTTTTGTTGGAATTACTGGTGCAAGTCTTTAGGGGTGTGTCTCATCGACCTGTGGTGAGGTTCATAACTGGTGCAGCACTGACTCCTGGAATAGGATGCACAAATATCTATACAAAACAGAAGTTTATGTTTCAATTTTGACTCTGTTCAAAATATTTTGTTGTTTTTATAAGCTCTTAAGTGTGGCTTCATCAATCCCATACTCTTCCGCAAGAGAACCCCCACCCCTAAAAAAAACAACAAAAAACAATTAATGTGAGGTAAAATTAAAGAAGTCCACCTCTAATAATTTTATCATTAAGCTTGTCCCATTTGAACTGTGACTCTCTGAAGCTCCAGTTACCTCTGACTAAAGCTCTCTCTTATCTTCTTTTAATTTAATTTGATTTATAGGTACCAGAATGAAAGAGACTGATTATGAATGCAGGCTGAAATTTTCAGGTTTTTATTAGCAAAAGATTTAAAAATATAGTCAAACTTTTTTTCTCACATATTTTGTTCACAACACAATGGTTTATTCTAGATATAAAACTAATAAAATACCCTAAATTTTTGTGGTTGTGCAAAATGTTAAACAGTTGAGCAAGGCAACAGACTAAGTAGAAATAACATTCTGTTGTACTTGGAACCCCTTATACAAGCTACAATATGTAAATATTTGTAACCTTCTTCCAATGATCGTTTTAAGCCGCTTTCATTTTTCTTTCATTAGAGATATTTTAGTTTTTGCTTCCACAAGTGAATTTTTCTCTTTGAATGATGATTAAACCAGCTTTCTGGTGTCAAGCACGCTACACTTCAAAGGTCAGGAAGCCAAGTGGTTTAACAATAAGAAAAACACTTTATGGATTTAGTTCCTTTCAGTTTCCCAAGAGGAGAATCTGTCTCTGTCCTCTAGTGATTGCTCAAAAAAGTCTTGATCTCCCTGCTGAAAGCCGGTCTGTTTTTGTCTAACAGGACACGTTAGACATAACCCTCCCAAGCCAAGCTTTCACACAGACACACATTCCCAAGCAATCAACAAGTCAAGCCGGCAGAACTAGGAATAATTGGGAGCTTTCATTAATTTTTCAGAAGGGTGAAAATTTCCAAGAGTGGGGTGTAATAAAATCAGCTGCCAAATCACATTTGTGGACACCGAGGGTTTTTTTTTTTTTTTTTTTTTTTTTTTTGTACGGCCTCGCATATGGAGATTCATGTGTCTGCTGCTGGAGAAATGCTTGTCTGCGCTGACCTTGGCTCTGCTGTTTTCTTTTGGTTTGATCCACAAAGAAAACAGCTGGCATTTGCATTCTGGATACTGCCGGCGGCCTTGACAATGAACCGCATGCATGATGCTGTCAGGAAAAACGAGGTGTCTGTTATATCAATAGGTCAAACCAGAATTTATAAAAAAAAAAAAGTAAAAATCTACAATTTATGACTCTGCTGTAATTCTGCTTTGTGACGTATTCAGTGCAGGAAAATGAAAGAACAAATTTACTTAGAGTCAAAGTACTCTGATGAAGATTAATGTAGTAGTAAACTGAATCAGTCTAATCAATCTCACCTGGCTTCAAATGTGCATCTCTTATATTTGAATAAGTATTAAGTTTTTACTTTTTTGCTTAATTGCATCTGCGTATGTTCTGACTTCATAATTTATTTCCCATTTTCTTGCATTGAAGGAGAAATAGCTTTATGACACCTTAAAAATTTATAGAAATTGAATGTAAGTGTTGAGAGGGTTTTTATTCTCAATTGTTCATGAATGTTTGTATTTATTTTGCACTTTGTGACCTTTGTTGTTTGTGTGTAGATGTAGCGGTGCACAAAGAGAGTTTGCATCTACCTCAGGCTAGGCTTTTTATCCAGACTTTCTTGCCACAGGAACAGGAAGTTGGAAACACGTTTTTTAACAGTGAACTTGTCCGTGCTTCTGACAGTTTTGCATTATATTGTCATTGGTGGTCATCTGGGGATAGGTAGGCTGCTAAAAGTTTACACTACTTTCTTGTCAACTTTTCAGCCTTGTTTTGAGTTTTCACAATGAAAGTATTCAAATACAAATTTTGTTAATTTTTGAATTAATACTCGTAAAAATATTCACGCAAAGTCTTTTTAAATACATTATTTTCAACTTATGATTTCTTTTTAGCCCTATAACAAAAGCAACTGCTTATCTCTCAATAAACAGCTGCACAACGTACAAGAAACATACTTTAAATTAGCCCTGTGGTTAATTTGCTCTATGCTTTGTAAAAATAGCTAAAATTCCTTGCACTTGTAACATAGTGTGAAAATAAAGTCAATAAAGAAACTGATCCTGATACTTATCTCTTGATCTTTGGTTTGTTTTATTTTATCTATTTTCCTCTTTATCTCTCCTTACCCTGATGAAGAAGAGCAGAAAAGGGTTAATGTCTCTGGGAGGGGCGTGCTGTGGAGTGGCCAGCCACTTGTAACCTAAAGGTTAAACACAGGCCTTCAGGGAGTCCTGTTACTGCGCATTCACTGATGGGAACTCTGCAAACATTCATTCTGGGAGCCCAGCGGGTTCCTCTGTTTATTCCCAGTCTAGTGCTGTGCCATGATGTGGGAAATGACTGTGGACGTGGAACCCGGCCAGATTGCTGCGTTCATTGTAGTGTTACCAAACTGCTACTTACCCCTTGTGAAACTCGCAACGCATACGTCACAAAAAGTGCTTTGGGTCGTTGTAACCATCCTGGAGTTTGTTTTCATTATCGCAAAAAGCCTTTTATCATTGTGTGATCATTTTCTTTTCAATAAATATGCTTATAAGTCATATTATTCCTCTTAACATCAAATCTTCAAGACTATGTCCATGGATTCACTGCTAACACTGGAGCTTTGATATTACGCACCGAATGTTTGTCAGGTTTTTGTTGTTCTTAGTGGTTGTGAATGTTTGTGTTCCTTCAGACAGAAGTACCAGGAGTGTTTGTGATCCCTGAAAGAGTCTCCAACCGATCCCAGTTTAGCACCCTGTACCACCTCCCTCCCCCCTGCCTAGTGATTTGATATCTCTGAGCATTCCAGGTTGTGCCCTTTACTCTGCTAATGGTTCTGCTGACCCTTTGAAGACATTCCTGCCGTCGCCCTCTGATCACACACATTTAATTGGTCCATTTTAAACAAGCTGTTCTGTATTTTCTTGTTGAAGTACAGCAATTTTTTAAACAGGGTTTAGGGATGTGCGCAGTAAGCTGTTGAAATATATGAACAATGACGAAAGAATGATGAAAGAAGATGTGTGAGGCAAGTGATTAGTCATATCATTAAATCCAATAGGGAAATGGGAAGTTCCTTTTCACCCTTTAAAGTCAAAGCATGAGATTTTCTTTTACAGATAAAATTCCCTTTAATAATCCCTTTTAAATATTTCTTTCATTGTTTTATATTGTGATGTTTCAGATAAAACAAATGTCCTTTTCAGCCAAAGATGACCTGAGTCATCTTTTACATCATGGTGAAATTTACCATGGTCTCGCAGGTCTTGCAGGTGCATTTCAGTAAATAGAAATATTATATAAAAAATATTTATTTCAAAACTCAATTCACAAAATAAAACACAAGTTGGAATGGATTTTGGAATCTCATGCTCTTCCCTTCCTTAACAATGTACCAGAGTGCAGGGTAACTGGTTAATAAATTAGATACTAGTAAACTGACTGGACACATACTGTATTATGGACTTCAGCAAACTTGCATCTTACCCTTCCTCATGTTTTTTCATGCATAGTTTGCTATTGTGCTACACTCATGTTAGCATCTTTACTGGTGTTTTGATATGGCTCAGTAAAAATTGGATACATAACATATTGGAGTGCTATTCTAGTTTATTGTGAACAAAACATACACACGTTTTCTTGCTTCCGATGGTTTGTGTTGAACCAGTTAAAACTTAATGATGAGTGTTTTAATTGTGACGTGTGCCGTATCTTCCTCATCACAAATCTGGGCGCAGTAAGCAGATCAGATTATGTGACACAAACAGAGAGCCGCAACACTCTCTCTTTCACAGTGAACATCATTAGAAAATGTGAAAAGGGTTTCAATACAAAGTGGAAAACCTAGATTATATTATCAAATTTATATGAACAAACTCTTCCATAGTTCTGTATGCAATTCTGTAGAATCCTGCACACAAAACTAGTCATACAAAACTTGTTCACATTTCCTTTGCATAATCACAGGTGGTAGACTAAAAGCAGGTATTAGAAGATGTGGTTTTTAGGGACTGATGTCATCATAAAATGAATTGTAGGTGCAAGAGACTCTGATCTATTACCAAAGAGAGCAGAGATGCAAACATACACCGATGGTACAAGCAAGATCAGAGGAGTTATTTTGAGTAAAATCTAGCTGTAGACTCCTTAAATGTGCTTATTACACACATCAGTGTTTTACCAATACAGCAAAAGAAAAAAGAAAGAGAAAGCCTCTTTTTACATAGGTTTGAACTAGGCTCCTGAAGAAGATACTCTACACCTTTAAGCTAACAGGTTTAAGATTTTTCTCACGTTGTTCACCGATTTTAAAACAATAATTAAGCATCCATGGTCACACAGACAACTTGAAGTGCTTTAACAATACACATGTTGGTATCAGCCAAACTCACAACCCATCACACAATTAATATCCCTTGTGGTTGTGAGTTGCCCAAAGCTATGTTACTATGTAGAGTGGAGAGGCTGAAATTAAACTCACAACATGCCTGACAACTACTGTCACCACTATGTACCAGCTGAACCCAAAAATTATGCTGTCTCTGAAATTGAATGGGGGAAAAAATGTTTAAGTCCAACAAAAGCTTTTCAAAAAATCTTGAAATACTGCTGAGGAACACTTTAAATTCTAACTGGAATGTAACTAAAAGACAATTGTCCCTACCATTAAACTGGGACTGTTGAATGAATGAGGCATCAGTTTTTTTAACCTTTGTATTTTTAGACAGCAGGTTAGGTGAGGCAAGCATGCAAAGAACTACCTCACCTCTGAGAACCCAGATATTTGAACAGTAGCAAATCTACTGTCTTTCTGTTAAAAGCTTTGTGCACACTGGTCCTGTTTGTTGACACAGTAGCCTGATCTTTTTTCCTCAACACTGTATTCCTGAAGTCCAAAACATGTATATACTTAGAGGATTGGAGGATAAAAGGAGCGCAGACCACAGGATGGCAGCTGGACTAAAAGCTTCCTGTGGCGGCGCAGGCAGCAAGGCGGACTTGGCAGATCAGCTGGCAGGGCAGATGTTTTAGGTGAGAGGCAAAGCAGATAGCACAATCTGAATAATTCATCAGATCGTATTGAAGATGTGATATATTAAGACACGGCGCACAAGACATCCTTTGGCCTCTTTCAGCACTTTTTGTGTACAGTGTAGCATGGCTGCAGGGCTTATATCAGGATGCATCTCTGCTTTCCTTCTGGCTGCTAGCCACTAAATTGTGTACAGTGTTAGAAACAGTCAGAGATGTGCTGGCCAGACCTCCAGACATCTGCACAGGAAGAAGCTGCTCGGCATGCAGGTGAAGTTTAACATCACAGGAAGTAACACTGGTCATGTGTTGTCTCTGATAAGACCAGCTGGGGTCAGCGGGGTCTCACTGACTGTGGTGAGAGAAAAAAATGCTTTCAAGGAACACAGTGATGAAGACAAATTACCCGTAGCTATGTTTCTCTCTAGTTTTCTATTACACAAATATTTAACTCTTCCTTATAAAAGAATCATTTTCTTGATGCAGAAAATTCTCCTACATTGCTTTGAAATTCAAGTATACCAATTTATTCTACGGTCAAACCATAGACCCCCTATCCTGTTTGTAAATAATGAGATAAATTTCTGGCTTCATGCAAATGTCAGAGATAAATCTGCAAAGCACCCTCTTGGGCTTTACGGAAATGGAGCTTTGAGAAAGATAAACACAGTGGATGTTTGTTAATAAGAGGCTTGAATGCTGTTTGCAACCACTTCTCCACATATCATGACTAATGTCATCAATTATAAACAACATTTTTTCAATGTTTTGAATAAGATGGAAATAAGCTTCCACTTGTGTATTTTTTTTTTTCTTTTTCACTTTAAGTCACAGAATAGTGGCCCAATTTCCAATCACAGATTTTGTGAAACTTTGACTTTGAAGAATTGCATAAAATATCTCCTTCTCTCTTTAATAAGACAAACTCTATTATGTATTTCTTGTCCTGTTTCAATTCCTATTTATTTCTATTAGTTTCAGAGACAAAGTCGTACCATGTGTGTTAAAGAGAGAGCTGTTAGCATTGCACATTTACTACAAACAACAAAATGATTACAGAGTTGACCTTTTAAGCTGTTTTTACTATCTTACATCAACTTTTAGAGCACTGGTTAGCACGGTTAGCATTGCAGATGTCCCTGAGTGTATGTTCCATGCAGAAGATGTAGATTCTTACCTTAGCTGTGAGATTTCCAAAGGGCTTTCAGCACTTCCTAATCTAGGATGATGTGTGACAGAACTGGACTTCAAAAGAATAAAAAAGAACAACTTTGCTGTAATACAACCAGCTTTTTGCTTTCTACTGATGTCTATCCTGTTTGAGTTAAGTAGCAGACAAGAAATCCCTCTTTAGGAAATACAGTTTTCTTTTTAAAAAGGTTTCTAACAGCTTATTTGCATTCAGTAAGCAACACCTTACTGATAATGAAAATAGCTAAGCAAGTCTTCTTCACTCATGAACAATTTTCACTCCAAGTGTATGCAGCATTCTCTAATAAAAAGGGCTTGATTTTTAGTCTTAACCAGGTCATGGAGGTCAAACGTAAAAGTCGGATCTAATTGCAATCAGTAGCAATTTTTTTTTTTTATTTGTTTTCTGCAGTTCTGGTAACTGATATTTCATAATCTGGCACTTTATTTGTCAGTTTCATTCCAGCTTGCAGTTACCTAACCAGTCCATACTTGTAAAATGGATAAAATGAGAGAAGGTGTTGAAATACCATGCTCTGGTATTAAAGTGCGGGGGTTCAGCTTTCTCGTGACACTTCATTTCAACTTCATCTCTCCGTGGCATCAAGGCCCACATGCAGGCATCCATCTTGAGTGGCCTGGGACACTGCTTGGACATGTCAGGACTCTGATTTTATCTGGTGCAAACACAGATGAGGGTTTTCTTTTAAGACACAGAGGTACATTCACTGAGGTTCCTTCGGTTCAGAAACCAGAGTTAAACAGTGTTACGCTTCCTCTGGATTTATTGGGAATTAAGTCATGTACATCATGTGCACGGTTGTTAGCAATATGTGTGACTGCTCAAATCTGTACTGTACCTGCAGCCAAGAACATTGAACTCTATCATCTGATATGTTTCTAATCCCCTTATTATGCTTGTCTGGTTAAATACTGCAGTCAGTCAGCCATTAAATCATCCAGCAAAGAGGTCAGTGAGGCCCATAATTTTTCTGTCCAGCCCTCTAAACAGTTGGATCAAAGGAAAATGAAAATCTGAATCACAAACAAGTAAACTATAGAGCTACACTCACCTTCAATGTGCCTTTGAATCATGGTTCTTAAAATATAGTGCAGGTACCACTCATAGTATGTGGGCTGTCTTCAGGGGTACCCAGAAGAAATTTTAGCATCATATATTTGCAATGTAAATATGAACAAATGATGCAGTGCTACTACAAATAACAACTTCCAAAAAATGTGTAATTCCAACAAATTCATATTTGCATCACAATAACACTTTCAGAAGAGAAGAGCAGTATTAAACTTCCAGAACAAAGTGAAGTGAATTCAGAAAATTTGATTTTGTCTGCTTATCTCGTATTGCATTTATCTCTAAAGTTGAAACTTCTGGGGAATACATCAGATGCAATGATTACAAGACCAGTGAGATTTGCTAGCTGACATTCTCAGTAACCCAACTAATTGCTCTTAGCAATAAGGTAATAGCTATTTCTCTGAAAAGCAACCTGTTGAGCAGAGGAAGCTATTTAGAACTGTTTGTCAGAAAGAATGCAAGAAATTATCCTTATTGTGTAAGTCACTAAGTATATGGGCCATTTACCATTAACAATTAAAAGTTGGACATTTCTACTTCAGAGTAAATACTGAATGCATATTGATGCCATATCCTTTAATAAATTATGCAGCTCTAGCAAAAAAATATTTTGTTGTATTTTTTATCATGTACCAGCACAAATTGAAAGTCTTGTAGTAAGAATGGTAGGTGTACGGTTTCAAATTGTCTTTCAAAATAGTGATTCTTGTAAAAAGCTTTTTTTGAAAGATTTTGTGTTTGATCCAAACTTTAATATTGTCTCTAGCATTTGCTCGAAACTCGAGCGTATGAGTGACATGAGCTCATTTGCCTTTCACTGGGCAGATGTGTTGCACCCACAGGTCAAAATTGGTTGTCTAGGATGCTCAAAGTTAATAACTGGAATTCAACCCAAACATCACTGTTCTAAAGAAATCCTAAAGTGTCTTGGATAACTGGGATAGCAAGGGTTGAGTGACTGCTGAGGAATGTGCAGCCTCCTATTGATCTTTACTAAGTGAGGTCACATCATGTGGGGGGCAGCTGCCCACTTTCAGACATCTCATAATAGGGACAGACTGACCCCCACAAAGATATTCTAATGTGGTCAATATGCTAACCAAAGAGGTCAAAGACAGAAAAACCTAGACTAGAGTAATGTTAAACTTTTGAGATAATGTTTAATAAGAGTGTTTCCTTTCTGCACATGAACTAAAGGAATGATTATCCATTTACAATTTGTTTAGCAGCAGCATACTTCAAGTTGTTGACTTCTCTTGTTCTCTCGCTGTTATCTCAGTTCTGCATACCATTCGCAACTCTCAAAAACATACTGTCTCTTGGATTAATCTGCTTTAGAGGGTTAGGAATTTCAAGACGCTTTCTAGCTAAACTCATTGTGCATCTATTTGAGCTGAGGGCGTCATAAATCAAAATTATACTATAAACAGTTCCCACATGTATAATTTTAGGTAGTGTGCCGTAAATGATTGAAGACTGAACATGAACCTTGTTACATGGGCCTGAATGAACAGGCAATTCCATGATTTAATACTGATCGTTTCTCAGAAATCTTCTTTGGACATGTCATTGTTTTTATTTATTTCATTTTTTGCATAATCTTCATTGATAGCACAACACATCAACACAATCTAAGCTAATTTTGAGCAAATTTTTCCTTGCCATTATCCTTTTCAGAGGAGACAAATTTGGAGTGACTCTATTTCCTTCTTCTCCGTTGAACAAGATGTTTAAGTTAGTAGAACCTTGAAGAGCATGTCTTTTAGTGGTTTGAGACAATCTCAATACAAAACTCTAGAGTTTTGTTGAAGGATTGTCTCTGGACCATGTGAAGAAATGTCCATTCTGAGCCCTTTATCGGCCTCACACAGTGACGGATGTGCGCAGCTCTTTGCCCAGTGGCCTATAGCCTGAGCTTCTGTTTAAGCCTCTAAGCTACTGGAATGCGTGCAGCTTCTTGCAGTCGACATCAAGCGGGAGCAGCCACACCGCTTTGTTTACAGCTTTTCCATGGATGCCACACCAGCCGAATCAATTTCAGTGAGAATAAATGTGTCAGAGCCTTTTCTGTTGATTGAATGCTCCATGAATTTAAAAAAAAAAGTATCTCATTTTCTCTAGTCAATTTATCCATTAGGTTATCTAGTCTAAAATTTCAATGAAGTTTTGCTGTTTGTTTTAATTTACTGTGCAATATTTTTATTTACATTAAGTCCTCTGATTGACAAAATACACAAACTTAATACTGATAAAAAAATTAACAATGAGATATAAAGTGACCAAACAGATGGCAGGAGATGAGGTGGAATGTCAAAATTTAAGCTTAAAGAGATAGTTTGGACTTTTAAAGTCAGGTTTGGTAAAATGTTGCTATCTTATGTGCAGTATCAGCTGTAAAGCTCTAGATTTGGCTGATGAGAATCCAACTAATGACTAGTCTGGAAGGAGCCCATATTAATATGAACCACTATCATTTTCAAACAACTTTACCTTCAAAAACATCACAATGGTTAATGCAAACAATAATTCATGAACATTTAAACTGTCCATACAGTTGTGCTGGATGCTGATTTGCACACAAGGCAATTATTACAGAGGAAATGGTATGCTATCACTTACCGTATCTTCCTCTGTGAAACACACAACTGAGAAATGCACATCTAAAGAGTTTCCAGTCCCAGTAACCCTTCCCTTAAATTGCTATAATAATTTTGGCTTTGGCGTTGCTTTACTTTATAAGACACTTACTTTTATCTGCTGGCACACTGACTCAAACCTGCATTTACTGTGTAAAGGTTACTGGCTTCTTTGTAATAATGGCTCTGCATAAATTATGACATTTAAAAGGTTTATAAAATAGTGCATAAATCGCTATGGTGTTTTTGAAGCTTAAAGTTGCTTTAATATGAAATAAGTCTCCTGTGGTCCTGGACCCTCCCTACCTAGCCGTCAGCTTCCTAGATTTATATTAAATCAAAACTCCAGCGATATATTAGCTGTAAATCTTTTTAGCATAATCACACTAAAAATCTGAGCCATACCTTTAACAGTGTGTTTTAAAACTCTATTTTCAGAAGAATTAACATTGATCTTTGATGCTGCACAGGAAATATGCCTCCATATTTGACATGAAAAGATGCAAAAAGTACTGGAAGAAGAACACAAACACCTGATTAAGCACATAGTATGTCTGGCACAGATTGTCGGTTTTATAAGGAAGAGTTAAACATTTCTGTAACATTTGCAAATTATGAAACTCAGAACCTTGAAGTATTTCAGTTTTTATTTGTATAGAAAATCAGTTGTTTTTTGTATAGCTGAGCTCAAAATGAGCAATTTGGATTAATGGAAAATCAAAGCCAATAACTCACTCCAGCAGATTCAAAAAGTTTTTTATAAACGTTATTTTATGTCATTTTTTTAATGAACAGAGACATTTCAAATGGGACTGAATGTTTCAACAGGTCTGACCTACTTACCAGCAGCCAGGTCTGAAACTCTGAAACGGCTCTTCACCTGTCTCTGGCAGCAGTCAGGAACTCTCATAAAAACACAGGCCCCAGATATTTTATTTATTTATTTCAGTTTCTCCTTATTAGACTGGATTGCATATGGGCATACGTTCTATCAAATGCAGCATAGAGTTCTTATTTCATCTGTGTTTGTTTCCAAGCAGTCACATTTATTAGAAAACATCTTGGACTGTATTATACTCTTTTCCAACCCTGTGAGAAACAGACAGTAGTTTTTCTACAGTGAGCTTTGGTTCCTCAGTAAATCTGTCAACGTAATTGTTAATTTACAATGGTTTAAGAAGGTAGAGAATGCCGCCAGGCCATCCTCTGCTATTCATTAGCAATATCTATTTAAGAACTGAAAAGGCTGCAATGTAAGCAGCCTGACCAACTGTCAGCATATCACATAGCACAGATAAAAATTCTAAAGGATCTTCCTTTTGAATTTTGTCAGTGTAACATGACACCCCAGATGGTTCACAGATGTAACTACTGAATGTTGCATGAAGAAAGATTTTTAGCTTTACACAACATAAGGAGTTTGATGCACGAGTGTCTTATTGAACCTAAAAATGTCAAATGATCTCAAAGTACCTCAAAGAAATTTTTAGATTAGTAAAAAATAAAATAGCACTGATTAATGCTTAGTGAATAAAATGTTGTAATGTGAAACTTAGTTGCCCTCTCAGCATTAGAGCATGAAAGGTGTCGTAGACGTATGAATGCTAAGTTTCCCAGAACAGGGTGTGACTACAGTAGAAAAGACTTTGGAAAAGAAATAGGCCATTTCAGTAAGATCAACAGTGCAGGCTCCTTCCTCAAAGTGGATCAACTTACACAGATTTTTTTTTTTTTTAAATAAAAAAAGCTGAAAGGGGCACAGAGAAAGAAAAAGAAGCTTTTGCCTTCTCCTCCTTCATGCTCGAGGGTTTATTAATGACAACATGTTGGCAATTCTAAGCCAGGTTAAGCTCTGTCAGATGTGTTTTGATGGGAGATTTGGCTGAATTGCCTGAAAAAGTTAAGTACAAAACCGTGAGAGGCTCGTTGTATCTTTTTGTGAGATTAGCCACTTTCAGGTAATTTCTGCCTTGTAGAAGTATTTATAAATCTTGGACCTTTCCACATCTTGTCCAATTGCAACAGCCTTCAATCAGTTTGGTTTTTCTACATTTTCTTTCTTTCTTTTTGGGTTGTTTTCCCCACAGCACCATCATATTTTCTTACGGGAATGATGTCTTCAAGGAGTTATGTAGTGTTAGTTTTCTGCACTTGAAAGACCAAAATACGTTTATGCTCATCCAAACTGGGGGCTTTCTTCCAGATCTTTACTCAGTTGCTTATCTAGTAGCAACATATAACTGGACATTATATAACTTTCTTTCATGCTTGGTCTACATGTAGGATTTCTATCTGTGAAAAGTTATCTATAAATAAACGTTGTTGAGCTCTACTTTTTGTTGTCCTGGCCATTGCCTTCCTATGCATTTCCACTCTATTCTAATCTCCCTTTAGTCTGAAATTTCTCCCATTGAACTTGATTTCTCCAGTTGAAATTGAACTGAGCCAATCGCCAAACAGAAGCAGAAGTTGTGAACGATGATGTTGATTTTCAGCGCTGTTTTGAAATTGTGGTCTGCCTATGATTGCAGCTTGGCAATGGGAACTGTGGAGAATATTTGTTTACAATACATGGAATTTCTGGGAAGCTTCATAGCATATGTGACAGCCAAACGTCACCAATTGGGAAAAATGTTAAACTTCAACAGAGTCCGTGCCTCCAGGAAGAAATTGTTTCTCAATAGATGAGACTCCAGATCCTCTGCATGAAGAAAAGCATAGAACAGGGAGCCTGGATTTTAACAGGTCAACTTTGTGTTTGTCTATCATGCAAAATTCTAATAAAATGCATTGGAATTTGTAGATGATACTTGACAAAATGTAGAAAAGTTCAAGGGGCATGGATACCATTGCAGGGTGCTATAGGACATAGGATTTTTGCTAGGAAACCTTTAGTAAAGACTACTTTTGTCCTTTTCCTTGCTTTTCTTCATCCTTACCTTTTCACAATTAAGATTTTTCTTTCTGCCACAGAGCTTGTGCTGCTCTTCTTTCACAGACTCTGACATTAATAGCTATGGCAGACCCTGCGACAGACCTCGGAGCTTCACTGCTTGACATTTCATCAGCGAGCCTCGTCTGCAGTCTGTGCATGTGTTATGGAAATTGGTGCGGAGCGGAAATTGAATGAAATCGAATATCTTTTCAGACATTTGAACTTCTGAGGGATGATTTAAGCACTTGTTAACGTTTTAAAGACAGAACTAATGATATGTTCTCAGTCACTTTCACAGCCATATATTCCACTAATCTGCCAGTGCATTCCTGTCTTATTTTAGCTTCATATACGATATTTAGAAAAATCTGCACTTTTGATAAAAAATGAGCTTTTCTGACCTGGGGTCATAAGCCTTTCCAAACAGGAAGCAAGCTTGATGCATTGAACTCCACTGGTGCTTGAGTACAAAATGTCCCTTATCTTTGTTCAATAGTTTAATAAGATTTTAATTAGGCAATTAAAAGTCTTTGACGTAGCATATAGTCATAATTACTGCTGTATGCTTCACTCTGAGATGAATGGGCCATTAATTATTCTGAACAGGGTCTGGGGATTGCACGTAAAATGGGTCAATCAAGAAGGACTATTTTTTTCTTTTAAGTAGTCATCTGATCAGAGATACAGACGTTTTCTTTTAACACTAACTAGAAGCAGAATGATGCTGCAGCAGCTGTTTTTGATCTGCTGTTCTCTAGATCAAAACTAATGACTCACAACTGAGACCAGATATTGAAAACAAGCTCGTTACAAGTCCAGTTGTTTAAAATGTTTTAATAATTGCTCTGATTAAAGCTTTAGAAAAATGCATTTTTATTTTTTTATTTTATTTTGTTTCCTGACAAATCTGCCTTTCTTAAATGGCATGTTCTCCTATCTTTCCCCTTTTGAAGGGTGAAATTGAGTGTCCTTCTCCTCAGCGTTTCAGCAACAAAATTTAAGAATATTTTTGCAAATAAATTCACAAAAATGGAAAAACAAAGTCTGAAAATAGTTTTTAGATGATATAATAATCACCTTGTTTCCTTTGTGTTTTTCTTTCTTCTTTTAAATTTCTTTTTCAACCTATCTCTATAAAACCTAATCTTTTGCAGATTTGTACCCAATACTGCATAAAATCCCAATAAACCATTGAAGTTTGGAATGGAGTGGTCTGAAAAGTTTGTGATGGTTTTTGATGTTTGCATCATTCACTACAATTGCAGATGTGTGTATGTGTATGTATAAGATTTTTATGAAGCAGCACAATGAGTAAGTTAACTCATCGTCACCTTAGTGAAGAATTTGAGGAAGAACCACCCCAGGCTCACTGCTTGAACGCCACTGGAGCAAAGTGGGGATACACAAAAATGTGATCATGGTTCACCACAAGTATTGTGTGTCAGATTTGTGTTGTGGAAGTGTCATCAAGTGTTACTCACAAACAAATATCTTTAGAACTGAATAAATGTGTTGACAGCTGAAATTTTGCACAGTTTTATCATAATAGTGATTCCACACAGCTCACCTGATAAATCAGACACTCTGTGTGGTCAGCCATGTTCTTCTATTTAAATCTCTCCAGGCAGATGACACTCTCCATATCTCAAATCTGCTTTATGTCACAACTGACTGTTCTTTAGTGATGCGGAGCAGTTTGGGGGCGGGGTGGGGGTTTGCAGTTTGAATCATAGGCTGAAGGTCACACGTGGAAACATGTAACCTGAGGTGATCCGTGTTCATCTGCATACAGGTGGCTATTTGACACGCATGGCATGCCAAGAGGTCACGTTTATGATTCGGCACTATTCCAGACGATGTGTTGAGCACTGACCCATGCTGTTCTACTGAAATAGTAAATGCTAATGGTCCCACCACCTGTTTCAGCTGCGCTGCTATTTATACCATTCACACTCATACAAGTGAAGCTGTCATGGAGAAGTTTTTTCAGTAT